>JACXGM010002891.1:0-44462 GCA_016801145.1 Umbra pygmaea | reverse complement strand
TCGACATATCGCGACAACAGCTGGTTTTGTTCTGAAACAAAGAAACATCCAACAACTGAGGAGTATTTCATGTTGACAGTTTTACCTGAAAAATCTAAACAGAAATATAACAAGGTAAATCAATATTTTATTGTATGTTTTTATTTGTTTATATAGCAGACTATACACTTAAGTCAAAGCAGGTCCTATATATATTTAAATATATCGTCAGGCATATCGTATCGAAAAAATATCTATTTTATATCGTGATATTATTTTTGGGCCATATCGCCCAGCCCTACTTTGACGTGGACTCCAGCTTGCAGCCCTTTGTCCAAGTTCGACGGGCAGGTGAGCACGTAGCCCGAGTGCTTGTTCTGGCAGAATACTGTTCATATTGCTTATGTCTTCATCGTTTACATTTCTAAACCCTTGTAGCCTTCTAGATAGGTTTGAGGAAACAAAGGAGTCTTTGTCTCCACTGGTAATTAGTTAAAACGGGAAAGCTGTGTGGTGAGATAATTACCCATATTTGACAGATTTTGAATAAATTGGATCCAATTAAGACTCAAAATGGAACAATGTACAGACCAGTAAGAGGCATGATCAGTTTGCGTATTGTAATCATGCGGTTGTCAACAATAATACATGCAAGCCATGCTTCAACTGAAAATTGCTGACTTTTTTCCCCTCTGTCAGCCTGTCGGCCTGGTTTGGTGTGCCCGTTTACTGTGAGTTATGCCTTTGGTTTCAATGGTCCTGATTCTTTAGTAGTCCTCCAGCTTTCTGTTTGGACAGATTTGGGCTGCAGGTGGGGTTAGGAGTGTTTCAGAAGTCAAGGGCAATGTTCAGGAACCCAAACAAAGGGGATTAAATAGGCTATGGGGGATATCCAGAAAAACAGAGACTTCTATTTTCACAGCTGAGGACAGTAGAGGTCGAGTGCAAGTCTAACCAAGGACTGGGTGGCGTTGTTATGTAACTGTCGTGCCCAGGGCTTTGGCCCAGATTTCATCTCAGGATAAAAGGCATGTGTGTGAATTAACACCACCCCACACGAGGCGGTGCTATTCAGGCAAACATCCATTCTCCATTGAACTCCTTTGGAGAAGCGTACAACAGAAAGTTGTCGTGTCTGGGGGACGATGCTCACTGTTGTCCTTATAGAAGCGTGACAAAGATTGAAAAGCCGGGAATCTGCCTATGTTTCCTACATAATCAGAAGTAATTAGCATGCCTTTTTTCTAAGTGGATCCAAAAAACAGGATAATCTCCCATTAATCCGCAAGCAGTTACAAATGGACGCCCAGGTTGGCTAGATTCCCAAACTTTTGGGGCGGGGTTTGCAATAGTGGGGATTATCCCTGCAATTTGGTGTCCTACACTCTGTTAAACTCTGGGATTTTTTCAATGTGCTGACACTAATGTCTTGGGTAACTATTATACGACAGGGCTTTTCATTCATTAACTCTTCTGTTTTAGCTCTCCCCTCATTTTGTTTTCAAAGCCTTCAATTCAAAGTGCATTTGTGTCTGGAAAGCTTTCGCCAGGGCTGGCATTACTGATCTGGCTCCATTTATCTCTTTATTAAGTTGTGGTCATTGAGGCACTGAGTTTGTGGCACCAATATTTCTTCTGACTTTGGGGCCTCACAGATGGCGCATCTGTCTAAAGCACACTTCTGTACTATTACCAAGCTGACCAACCTACTCAAGGTTTGAGCCTTGAATGTTCCACTAGCTGATGATTGGCTTGGGCGAGGCGAAGTGTTGTTAGCAGGGGAAAAACATGGGGGGGGGGGGTCGGAGGAAAACTGGCTGCGATCTTCAACTATCCCGAATCCATTGGAAGTTCTGTTAGGACTGTGTTGTTGATACAACTGGGTATGACGAAATAGGGGAAGGGATAAAAACGGGGTAAAATAGAAATATCTTCTGATTTATGAGTGGAACATTTTGGAGAGCCACAGATGGAAGTCACATGCTGTGTGTGGATGTGGACCGTACACCCTGTTTCCAGACCTGAGCTAACACAACAACCGGTGTGGCGGTTACGTAACAAACTCACTGTCAATGTAATAACTGGGAAGTGCTTGGATAGTCATTGCGTTTGTTTGTTTGTTAGCGTTACAATTTATTTATATAAATTGCACTATTCTGTAATGTGAGTGCTTCAGAGTTCATAACCAGGCCGGAGTTGGTGTAGGGGTCTAAGCTCCTGACTCCAGACCACGCCCCCTGGCGGCATCGGGTTCGCGACACGGGTTGGCCAACTGTTCTGCTTTCTCCTGTCCTGTCAGTAAAACAATTCTAAACCTGTCCCCCCCAAAAAAATGTACAAAGAAAAGAACAACAAAAAAGTAGAATTCCTAAACATTTTCAATAACAACATCTGAGTCAATAACTAGATTTACAGTGAACAAGTTACATTTCTTCAGCATTTTCTCACCACTTTGGAGCACTATTTTGATCCTACATTGCTCGTGTTTTTCCAGTGCTGCAGGTGGTGAGATCTTCAACCAGTGCGTTGCAGACAACGACGAGGCCTTCACAGAGAAGGATGTAATCAGGCTAGCCAAACAGATCCTCACCGGCGTGGCCTGCTTGCATCGCAACAACATTGTCCATTTGGATCTGAAGGTGAGTAGAAGTCCTAAAGTTTAACCTTTCCTCAGCTCCATCATTACTTGTTGAAGCATCAAATCTAATAGAGCCATATCTTCCCCTAGGACATGTCTAGCAAATAGAGACACATTTGTGTGACAATGTTTTATGAAGGCTGCATGGTTATCATCCTGGAGCAGTTGAGAAGCTTTTAGGTTCGCTCAGGTGTGGTTCTAACCCGGTGTTTTTTACATGAAGGTTGGTTGGGGGAGTCTGTTTTGGGCTCAGGGTTGACAAGGCGTTTCTTGTCTTACTGTGCTCTAGGCAGGTAGGGCACCTAGAATATACAGTATACTGTACTGAGGTGGTAGTTGGTGTAGCATTTAGTTTGATTGAAGCAGCTGTGTTGTTTTGTCTCGGAGGACTGATGACCTGTTCTTCTAAGTCCACTGGGAGTTGCTGCGATAAGACAAGGTCTCAGACGCCTCAATAACTACTAAACAACTGATTAGCATCTGAGAACGGCGTGTTGCCATGCACATATTCCGTGGTAGTCTCATCACGTCTCTCCTCTCAGCCCCAGAACGTCCTTCTGACCAGCGCAGTCCCACTGGGGGACATCCGCATCGTGGACTTTGGCTTGTCCAGGCGCATGGACAGCGTTTCGGAGGTGCGGGAGATCCTGGGAACACCAGAGTATGTGGGTGAGTTAGACATCCTGGATACTGCCATCGCACTGTTAGCCAAGCAATAAGGAAGAGAGAAGAAGAGAACAGCACACTATCTCCTTAACTCTAGGACTTTAAAACTCTAAAGTGTTTATCAAGACTAATTGATTTCTCGATTGCTTTTCCAGCTCCAGAGATCCTGAACTATGAACCCATCAGCACAGCTACAGACATGTGGTAAGCAGATTGTCCTGTTAGCTCAATGTCCACAAACATTTAGTGTGCCAACAAGATATCGACTAGTTTCATCAATAAATCTTGCTTTCCCTGAAGCCGTAAACCACTGACGTGTCTCCTTCTCTCTCTCACTCCCAGGTCTATAGGGGTTTTAACGTATGTCATGCTGACTGGACAGTCTCCATTCCAGGGGGACAACAAGCAGGAGACCTACCTGAACGTTTCCCAGGTCAACGTTGACTACTCCCAGGATGCCTTTGAAGGCATCTCCTCCCTCGCCATTGACTTCATCAAGACTCTGCTGCTCAAAAACCCAAGGTGAGGAACTACTGTATATAGTTATTTTACCAGGTAAGTGAGAACAGAGTTTCGTTTGCAGCAACGACCTGAGTAGGTCACATAAAACTTCAATGTACAGAAACAAGCAAAGCAATTGAAAAGCAAAGCAGAAAGCAACAATCACATAAACCAAATTATCTTCAAGTAAACATCTAAAATGCCCTAATGACAACTTAAAAGTACATTGTAACTCATTCCATAAGTGAGGGGCAAAGATAGTAAAAGCAGTTCTACCCAGTCCAGTGGAGATCTTAGGGATCTCCAGAGGTGGGCACCCCTGAGCTCGGGTCTGGTAGCCTGTCCATCTAACAGTTAAAAGTAAATTAATAAAAGGTGGTAGTTTGCAAAAGAGCTTTATAAATAAGCACTTTGTGATAAAATATGCAATAATTGGGTACTGAACCGGTCTCTTGTAGTAAAACGAATGGCACTATGATATACAGCATCAAGAGGTTTTAAGACAGAAGCAGAGGCATGCATATAGATGGGTAGAATAGTAATTCAACAATTTGTTTTCTATTGTTTAGCGTCAAACATGACTAGTTCCTATAAACTCCCTTTAATGTGTCGTTTTTTAACCAATTCATCAACATGCATTTTAAAGGAGAGCCTATCATCAATCCAAATTCCCAAATAAGCATGAACACGCGATCAATGGAGGCACCATCCAATGTGCGAATACATAATTCATCACATGAATTCAGACGTGCATTTAAGAAAAGCAAATACTAGATGGTACACTCACCATTTCCTTGACTGATAATGGCTGTTCCTAATGAGATTCATCCAGGTTGTAACCTCATTAAAGGTTTTCCACAGTGTCATATTGCAATCCTGGCCAAGTTTAAATTACACATGTTAGTCAACACATTTCACATTTTTTTTGTTTTTCATACTGGGCTATGAATTATTAATATTTTGTCTGGATTTGACCAGCCAGGGTTGATCTTTGCCAATGCGATCACTATCTAATCTAGTGCTAGATAGGTCTCAATTAAACAAACAGCAGAGCCATAATCAAGACTTTATATTCGTTTAATCACTCAGATAGTTGGAGGGGAAGAGTGGGAAAATTCCTGCCCGTCTGAGTCATCTCAATCAAGGGAAAACGCTGGGATAAAAATGTGGGCTTTGGTGGTTTTTCAAAACCAACTGTTGGAAAAAGTGTTTTTGTAAGGGGTACAGGGTGAGGGTATTACATACGTTCTATTTAGTATTACATACGTTCTTAGAGGCTATTATAGTTATACCTGCAAAATGAATGACCTAAATATTTATTTTTATGAAGCTTATTTTCTTTACGGTTTGTCTCCACAGGAAGAGAGCTACAGCCGAAGGATGCCTGAACCACCCCTGGCTGAATGGGCTGACCGACCCACAAACGCACCCCCACCTCTTGCCCTGCTCTCTCCCCTCATTGGACGAGCCTGAGACTAGCCAATCAGAGTCTGAGCCCGAGAGTCCGGCATCGTCACCAGAGCTGGAGTGCGTGGGCTCGTATCAGACATGCCCTGGTCAGGGGGACCTGAAGACGGGCCGAGACGCATTCTCTTTCCCCGTGGAGCCGTTCCCCACCAGGTCGGGTATCCAGCAGGAGCTCACCTGCTGACCCGGTGCCCCCCGAGACTCCACTGACTGAACAGGCGGCTGTCGCGGAACCCACAGTGTCTGGGAGCTTGAAGGGCCTCGCCGAGTCCGACGCATGGGATGAATGTCCCCAGACGGGGTATGACTGTGTGCTGCTGCTACTTCTGGGATAGATGTGTGATGTCTGTGAGGTCCGCTGATCCGTGGGCGTTTGGCCTAAGATGACGGGTCGGTCGAGCTTGTCATCAGATAATAGGGCCCACGGCGCAGCACTTTAACGTATGTGTTGAGAGTACTGGAAATTTGGGAATAGAAGGTGTGGTTTTGAGACCCCAACAACCCTACCTTGGCCCTGCTTCCATTCCTAAACCAACCGTTGATCTAGGACTGCTCTCCTTTGCAAAGGTGCGCCTGTTCACTTTGAGACATCGGACATGATGTACTCCTGGAGTAAGTTGGAGCCACCTTACTTCTGCTGAGGACTGAGTCTTGAATGCCTTTTAGTCACGTCCCTAGTCGAACTGATCCACACAGCATAGGAAAACAAACTGTCTGTTTTATAGAGGATTGTCCTCACAGAAACCATTAATGATTGTTAAAATGATTTTATTTATCTGTGTGACCACTTCAGGCCTCAACATAGATTGCCATCTCAATGGCCACATTTTGTGAAACATCACATCCTTTGTTCATTTTTGTTTGAGGACAATCTTGATGTCTGTCTAAAGCACTTTTTATTTGTCATAAATTAATAGTAGAAGTCTTGTTAAAATTGCATAAAGGGCACATTTTAGTTAAATGATTCAGACAGCTGTACGTGGCCACTCCCCACTCTATTGGAAATGTTCTATGATGAGTTTCACATAGTGCCACTTAGTTTCTGTTGTGTCACTTTTGTTGCTTATACTTTTTACAAATTGCTCTGCAATTGTTGCACAAATTGTCGCGTTCATTTTTATTCTCATGAATTTTCAATGTTGGGAATGTCACTGTGTTTTTTTCCCTCTACAAACAAATGTATTATGAGGTGGAAGTGCCTAGGAACAAATCATAACACAATTCCAAATTGTAGGATAAATGACAGTTCATTGATTGTGCCACCAATTGAAAAGCTTTTTAAAAAAGCTCCATGGTATTAGAGTAAAGAGAAATTGCTCTTGGTTCATCAAACAATACTGACATGTATATTGTTTGATAGTGTAATAATAATCAGTAAATAATATTTTTCTATTGTCAAAGGGCAAGGTCTGTAATGTATGTATATTGTATGCTTTTTTTTATTTTACTTGTACTTCCATTCTGCCCATGAAAATCAGGCAGGTTTGCACTTGTGTCCAGGTGGACATAACATTGAATTAAATAAATGCCTTGCAAAAATATATTAAAGTACAATAAATGTACATTTTTGTATTAAACTGTTCATCCATCCTTTTCTAAGGCATTGAAAACCAAGTGTTTCTTTCCATCTATGCACTCAACGCTGCCCATTTCGCTGTGTGCACAACCGCATAGTAACTAAAGTTTATTCTGAATGTAGTTCCTTCTATAAAGAGCCATTGTTATTCCCTATTACCTCCTTGTGTGCCACTTTTTATGGTTACTTTGCTGTTAAAAACAGTCAAAGACATTCCTTAGACTCTTAGTATCTTTAGTCTCTTTAAATGTACAACCACTTCCAAGTTTCTGTCTTTCCTGTTTTGGTCTTTCTGTGAACCAGGCTTAAGTGTAATGTAGCAAAAAGGAAACTGAATGGTGTCCAGAAATATCCAGCCACTCTTCCCAGGAAATGCCCCTCCAAAAGGGACAAGCTGCAATACATTTTTAGTACACACGCACGCGTGCACACACAACCATGCACAACTCTTACACAAAGTCTGTTGTTGTCTTGCGGTAGGTTGAACAATGGCCCTGCCTGCCAATGCTCTGGATTCTGGCTTTAATGTGCTCTTCCTCTGAGGGTTAGCACTGGACCCAATCAACCTAGCTACACCGATCAGCCATAACATTATGACCATTATGCCTAAAAGTGTGTAGGTCCCCCATTTGCCACCAAAGAAGCACCATACATAATAAACTGCTGCACTGTTTTCTGACACCTTTCGGAACCAGCATGAACTTTTTTAGCAGTATGAGATACAGTAGCTCGTCTGTTGGATCGGACTACAGGGGCTAGCATTTGCTTCCCACGTGCATCAATGAGCCTTGGCCGCCCATAACCCTGTCGCCGGTTCACCGCTTTTCCTTCCTTGGACCACTTATAATAGGCACTGACCACTGCAGACTGGGAACACCCCACAAGAGCTGCAGTTTTGGAGATGTTCTGATTCAGTCGTCTAGACATCACAATTAGGCCCTTGTCAAAGTGTCTCAAATCCTTACGCTTGCCCATTTCTCCTGCTTCTAACATAAACTTTGAGTACAAAATTAAGAAGCTGAAAAGTTTTCCTAGGAAGGAAAAGCGTAGAACCGGCGACAGGGTCTTAAGAGGAATGGTGGAGTCCCTGGCGATTTAAACTGAAATCTTCCACTGGATCGTCGTTCCCTGCATATTCAGTAAGTTCAAGACCTACAGCAAAGCATTTGTTTTGATGGTGTCAAAAATAGGGGAGTTGTACAAAAAGAAGATGTTGCACTGGATCATGTAGAGTCTCAAGTCAGTGTATAAAAGCCAAACACAGTCAAAAGTTACCTACAGGTGTTTTGGATCTCCTTAACCTGTTGCTTTCTGAAAACAATGACATTAAACCCATTTATTTTGGCACCGATCAGAACTATTAGATTGCTTTTGTGATCTAGAAATTTTCATAGAGGAGCATAATATTCAGACTTGCTGAAATTAACATTTGTGTAATGGCTAAGCGTTTAACCGGTACAAGGATTATGGGTTGCCAGGCAAAGGCCAAGCCCAGGGTTAAGCTTCGGAACTTCACTTCAGGAATGCAAGAAATGATATCAACACTGTCTCTTCTCTGTCTTTCACTTTGTCTATCTCGCATCATTCTCCCGTGTTATTCATCCTTGTCAACATGGCCTCTGTTTACTCAGGAGTGGCTCTGTTTTAGGCTGTTGCTACGGACTCTCCCCTATCAACCCCATCAACACATTGACTCAGTTACTCCACCTGCACACCCACATCACGCAGTACCTCCATAAACAAAAAGGCAGTATCAGTGTCCTGACGCTAATCTGTAAAAGACACGCCAGTATAGAACTCCAACTTCAAGGACGAATATAAATAAAAGTCAGACAAGAAATCTTCCTACTGACCAAATATTTGAATAATGTTGCTTTCAGACAATTAACCTGTGTTTCTGTTGGAGAAGCGCATGCAGAGGCTTCGGAACAAAGTGGTTTTCTGCCTGACAATGTAGAGCTTCCAAATAAGACGTAACACAATCATTAGTAGATCTCCTACACCAAGGGTTAGATTCAGTCCTGGCCCCAGGATTAAATGACTGAGGGAGAATTTATTTTATCAATGGTGCATTAACCTAAATCATATACCATTTGAAATGCTTAGGGGGGAAAAGAACTGGGGGATCAAAGATTCTCTCTGGTGGGGCAATGCCCCAATTTGTCCCACTGTAGATACGGACCTGGTTATATTACATTGATTTCTGTTGGAGCAGATTGATGAGGATCCAAAATGTGTCATGATCATTTATATGCTGCTAATTAAACACAACTTAGCCCAATTCTTTTAATTTTTTGATACCTTTATAATTTTATGCCTAAAAATCATATAATGTCCTTATTCACTCCCTAAATGTAACTTTAAATAAGTTTTTATAGGGATTTTGTGGGAATTTATAGCAGGGTTTGCCCAAATCTTTTGGAACAAACCCCACCAGGTAAAAAAATATGTAGGCTATTAATTTTTATATTTTACTATTTCAGCTGAATAAATGACGAAGTGATCTCTGTGCATCTACTTCTGGCAGGATAATGACAATGATGTTAATAGTACAATATTTGGCCTGCATACAAAAATCAATGTGCTATTTCTTTTCCGAACATTTCTGACTGACATCTGGAATTTAAATTGTTTTTGCTGAAAGCAACCAGCAAGATGTTTGTTCCCTGGTAACCAAACATCCTAGAAAACCCCACCTGGGACCTCTTCACCTTGATCACAAAGTTGACGTCCAGGAAATTCTGGAACAGAGAATCAACATTGGCAAATGTGGTGTGTATTTTCAAATAGATATTCCATTAATAGAACTAAACATTTACCTGTTATACACAGAGCCTTGCATAAGTATTTACCCCCTTGGACATTCCACATTTTGTTATGTAACAACCCTAAATGAAATACGATTATATTGAGATTTTTACCATTTGTTTTATACAATATATTAAACACTTTGTAGGTGCAATATAATTTTATTATCACACAAACTATACTGTATATACATGCACATACATTGAACAAAAATATAAATGCAACACTTTTGTTTTTGCCCCATTTACAGTCGTATGCAAAAGTTTAGGCACCCCTGAAAATTTCCATGATTTTCATTTATAAATAATTGGATGTTTATATCAGCTATTTAATTTTTATCTATCAAATAACTGAAGGACACAGTAATATTTCAGTAGTGAAATTAGGTTTATTGGATGAACAGAAAATGTGCAACATGCATCAAAACAAAATTAGAAAGGTGAATAAATGTGGCTGCACACTCAAAGTTCAAATAATTTGAACTTTGACCCAAAGGCTGCTGACCTTTTGAAGTCCAACCAATCTCATTACAGTTATTTTGCCCCTCACCACCGCTTGTGCATCTTGCAACTCTGAGCTGAAAATGAGTCCCACTCCAGCATGACCCTGCATGTTTGTTCTTTTCTCATTGGGCTATTTCCCCTTGACATCCTGCTGTATTACAGACAGCATCAATCTGACATTGATCATTGGTAATGTTACAGCAACCACATTCAAGTTAGCAGTCTGTGCCACTACCTTGTTCAACAGGCAAGTTTGTCTATCAGCCACACATTCCATTCCCCAGGTGTCAGTGTTAAGATGCTAATTAATCTACTTTCCCTTGAGCTTCAACAACACTGACTGGTCATTGGCAGACCAATCATTCTGGTATGTGAATGTTTGTCTGGACTTCTCCAATTAGATTCCTAGCTGTGTTCCATTTTAGGACTGATCTCAGTGGTAGATATTGATCAGACAGACTATAATGTGATGGAACCAGGTCTGAACCAACCAGTTCTAAACCAGTTGTTGTTTCCAGTCACACTAGTGTGCTTCCATTCTTTAAATCTTTCCTGATGGCAGAAAAAGACAGGTGGTGCGGGTTATTACAAAAACAATTAGTGGGTTAAGGGATGGGTGAATCGATCCCAAAATGAAGTCATTTTTACAGAATCGATACTGACATGAAAATATTGATACTACCGTTGGTGTTGTTTTAATGTCTAATCAAACAGAGCTTATTAAATGCTGATAAAGTGAGAAACATAATACCAGGTAAGCAGAGAAACACACACAGATGCATGATGAGGTTATTATTACCAAAGACAAACTGTTGTGTAGAGGACATCGCTTTAACAAGTCAGGCATTAACGAGAATAAAGAATGATCATTTTCTATGAGCACATAGTTTTTCCCAACCACTGGTAATACGTTTCTCATGGCGTGCTAAGCCTATACATGGAATGCCTTTGGTTAAGCACAGTTATTTTTGCTTTCCCTGGAAACAGCTTGAGAACACATACTGTAAAGCATTGTAAACAAAATGTTGATAGCTGATGTTGTCTGTGGTGGGAGTATCCTGCCGCAACATAGAGTCTGCACTGGCAGAGAGGATGTTATTGAACTCAGGCAGAACTTCTCAACTCAGTGCGTTTCAAAAGGACCCAATCAATCCATGAGGCACAGTAACGCCAGGCCTTACAGGGATCAGACACCAATGAACATACTGCCAAAAAAGGTTTAGACACAATCACACACACATAGAGAAACAAAAATACTCTCTGGCACCAACACCCACACACAGTGTACTATGTGGGCCCACTTCTTAGGGAAACACCCAGTGATTCAAATTGTGTGTGTGGGGGGGGCATTCTGGTGGTCTGGATCACTCAGAGAGCTCTTAGTCATTTCCATCCCAATCACAACACAAACACTGCTCCCCCTGTTCGCTTCGGCGCTGGGGTACAGGGGTTGGAGAACGGTCAAGTACACAACACGCACTCCGTTCCAGCTGCTAGAGGCTGACACCACTGGTCCGTCTCCGCTGGTCCTTCTCCGCTCCATCAGGCTTCAGTTCTCAGTCTCCATCCCGCACACTGACCTCTGCCGCACTTTAATTGCAAGCTAGAACTCTTTTTACTTCCATGACACAAATACTTGCTAGGCCCATGTGGGTTGAGCAGCAGCAAATTGTTAGTTATCGCCATGATGGTTTCAGCTTTTGGCATTAGGGGTTTTTGGATCTAGTCTGGTCACATACCATCAACACGCTCATGTCATCAACAATGTGCTGGTCCGATAATGGTGGCAGCTGGTGTAGCTGGTTCTGTTCTAACTATAGGGCATGCTGGTGAGAAATCCCCACCAAACCTGTGTTCTTTCTATTTCAAAACCGGCTGATTTATTGGAATGCCATGGAGAAACTGGTCTAAACTCGGAAGTCCCTGCGAGTACTTTCTAGGCAGCTGGAAAGAGATGGTTGTCATGGTTTCGTTTGCTGCTTCAGCTCCTTCCTCCTTCTCTACACCCCCCCCCACCTGCTCTTTCTCTACTTGATGTTATGTAACTCACTCCCCTGTGTGTGTGTGTATTTGTGTGCGTGTGTGTGTGTGTAATGTCGTCATTAGTGTCAGATTTTCACATCGTGTGAAGCTACCTGATGTAATCGGCTAAATTGGTACACAGTGCACAGAAAAAACTGAAAACAATGGCATGGTCAGAAGGGTCGTGGAAATGTATTTCTTCAGCAATTCAATCATGACAAAAAACCTCAGAATAATTCGATTGTTCCTCTTTCTTAGTATCACCTGTGCATTTAACATACCACATTTATCGGTCAATCAGTTTCATAAACACATTGCATAATCTTCTGATTTGCCACTCCCCTTTAAAACACCTGTCATAAGTTGTGACAATTCCAGTTTCGGGGCTTTTTTTTTAACCTGTGAATAGGCTTGAGTGACAGATTGATCTGATTGAAGAGGTTGCTACTGCTATGGGAAAGAAGTGGGCTTTCACAGGACTGTAAACTGAAAAACAAGTCCTGTAACTTAAGTGACCAGCTTCTTGAATTCAGGCATTCAATGCACAGCCTGACTTTTCAGGAGGGAACAACCTCGCAACCTCTCTGGCAATGGAAAAACAAACCGGAGAGATTTGCTGCCCCTAAATCAAAGTAATTTCGTGTTTTTGAGTCAAATCTGAAATAACTAGAAAAGATCTGGGTTAATCCTACTTTTAAAAATGTTTAATGCTATAGTTCAGAGCTTAATGTCATGTTCCCACAATCAGAGTGATTAAATATCCTGTAATTCACCTGTTTTTCACCCTTTCGTGAAAGCTAGATGTTTTTTATGATCTCAGTGAGCCTACATATTAGACAGTGGAAGCAGATTTAAATGAATAAACAATCATGGAAACTGGTTAAAATGGGTGCTGCCAGTTTGTCACCTCTAAGAAACTTGTGCTTGATTGAGCAGTAGAGCTGTCACATTTAATGTCCATTGGCCATCATTTTGGGAGGACAAAATATGCAGATCTAAAGAAAAGCATAGGATGAATCGAATTCCGAGTCACAGCTTGTGGTTAATGAAAGAAACGCTTCCTGATCCTGTCAAGCACATTTAGGGTGTTCTTACAATTAATTACTTAATGAGTTTAACTTTTGTAGGCGGCTAGTACATCATGTTCAAATTCCATGCTAAGGTACACTGCTTCCCTATTGCCTGTCTACACACTGACAAAAATATGCTGTCCATTACACACAGGTGTATAGCACGCCTGACAGAATGTTGGCACTCTTGGTAAAGATTAGCAAAAGCAGCTATGATAACCTTCCTTATTGTTTAACAGTTTGATTGTACACTCAAAATAAGAGAGAAACTCACATTGTATATCAAATAACTTTTACAAATATACACTAAATAGCCAAATGTTTGTGGACACCTCACTTCCACACCCATATGATCTTGTTGGATATCCCATTTCAAAACCATGGGATTTATAACATTTTTAGAGTGTATCTGTTGGAATATATGCCAATTCAGCCAAATAAACGTTTGGGAGATCAGGCACTGATGTTGGAGAAGTCCTGACTCACAATCACTTTTCAAATTCATCCCAAAGGTGTTCAAAGGCGTTGAGGTCAGGGCTCTGTGCAGGCCACCAAGTTTTTCCACACCAACCTTGTTGAATCATGCCTTCATGGATCCTGCTTTGTGCACACGGGCAAAGTCATGCTGGAAAAGAAAAGGGCTTTCCCCAAATGATTGCCATTAAGTTGGAAGCACCCAATAATCAAATGTCTTTTTTTCCTATAGCATTAAGATGACACTTTACTGGATCTAAGCCAAGCCCAAACCCTGAAAAATATTCCCAGACCATTATGTCTCCTTCTACTTTTGGATATCTTGTGTAAACAGTTGTGCTCAAAAGTTGACATAACCCTGGAGAATTGGTAATATATGTACCATTTATAAAGAAATGTTTAACCTTCTGTTAAACTGTAGGTCATAACTGTAGGTCATAACAGAAGGGCACAATCATAAAACAAAACATGTCAACATGGAAATAATGAAATGACCCTGGTTCAAAAGTCTGCATACCCTTAGTTCTCAATATGGTGTATTGCCTCCTTTAGCATCAATGACAGCGTGCAGTCGTTTGTGATGGTTGTCTTTTAGGGCCCGAATTCTCGCAGGTGGTATAGCTGCCCATTAATCTTGGCAAAATGCCTTCAGGTCATGCAAATTCTTTGGTTGTCTTGCATGGACCACCCGTTTGAGATCTCCCCAGAGTGGCTTGATGATATTAAGGTCAGGAAACTGTGATGGCCACTCCAGAACCTTCAACTCTTTCTGCTGTAACCACTGGAGGGTCAATTTGGCCTTGTGCTTAGAGTCATTGTCATGCTGGAAAGTCCAAGAGCGTTCCATGTGCAGCTTTCATGCAGAAGAATGGAAATTCTCTGCCAGCATGGTCAGACAACATGCTGCATTCATCTTTCCATCAGTTTTCCATCAGTCCAAGAGCGTTTCCATAAGGTTCCCTGTGCCTTTAGAGCTTACACTACCCCAAAACATCAGTGAGCTAGTACCATGCTTTACAGTGTGGATTGTGTTCTTTTAACTATTGGCCTTTTTGACCCCTCTCCAAACATAGCGCTTATGGTTGTGACCTTAAAGCTCTATTTTGGTCTCATCATTCCAAATTACAGTGTGCCAGAAGCTGTGAGGCGTGTCAAGGTGTTGTCAGGCATATGGTAACCAGGGTTTTTTGTGGCACTGGTGCAGTAAAGGCTTCTTTCTGGCAACTCGACCATGCAGCTAATTTTTGTTCAAGTATCATCATATTGTGCTCCTTGAAGCAACCACACCGTCTTTTTTCAGCAGCCTGTATGTCGCCCGAGGTTACCTTACCTTTGGGTTTAACTTTGTATCCCGAACAATTCTTCTGTCAGTTTTGGCTGAAATCCTTCTTGGTCTACCTGACTTTGCCTTGGTATCAAGAGATCCCTGAATCTTCCACTTCTTAACGAGTGATTGAACAGTTCTGACTGGCATTTGCAAGGCTTTGGATATCTTTTTATATCCATTTCCAACTTTCTGCAGTCCAAGTAACTTATTACACAGGTCTTTTGACAGTTCTTTTCTGCTCCCCATGGCTCAGTATCAAGCCTGCTCAGTGCATCCACGTGAGAGCTAACAAACTCATTGAATACAGTATTTATACACAGAGACTTATTGCAATAAAAAATAAAGTGTGGGAAATGAATCTTTAGTTGCCATTTTAACCTGTGTGTGTCGCCTTATGTGTCTGTAACAGGGCCAAACATTCAAGGGTATGTACACATTTGGGTGGCTTGAGCCCCTGCCCTTTTCCCCTCAGACTCTAAAGTATATTTAAAATTACTTTAAAATACTTTAATACTATAAGACTGTATACCATTCATATTATCTAAAATGTAATTGTCAAGTATTTATATGAATAAGAACGAGTAAGAACGAATAGTGGGCTTTTCTCAGCTGTTCATTAACTGGCTCTACTGAGCTCTACTGAGCTCAATTCTGAGAGTTTATACACAAGTTGTACATTGATTTAAAGCTTATAACTTCCGCTTTATTGCTGTATACAATTCAAAATATATGGTTAGTGGTGAATGTGACTAAATGTTAAAGTGAAAAATACACAGTTAAGATAGTTAGCCAGCGTTCAATCCCTGGCTTCTCCAGAATCAAATTGTTCCATATGCTACAAACCGTTGTTTAGTTGTCAATATAATGTGTGCATTCATCATCCCTGCCTTTGCCTATCCTCCTCTGCAGAAAGTGCTGCCAGCCAGTCAGAGGAAATTAGTGCAAAAGAGTAACAGGACTATAGCAGTCAAGAAATAGGAGAATGATCCAGGATAGAGGTATGGAAAATGAGGAGGAAAGACTAGTCATTATTTATTAAAAGTTTAAAACCACTCTTGTAGCTCATTATCCAGTTTATGAATTTATATTTGAAAAATTGGTTTATTAACTTCCTAAATATAATAATCTGCCATGTTAATGTTGCCTGATGTATGCTATGTTCCATTTTTACTCTTTATACTAAACAAACCTATAGATACAAAATGCAACAATTTCATTGACTTCCTAAGTTAGTGTTCAAGTAAGGATCAATTGAATAGATAAATTAAGCCCTAATTGATTTTCCATGATGAGAATACACATCTGCATCATGGCACAGGGACCTCCAATATTAATATAGTGTTTATATTGTTGTTCAATACATACATTTGACTGATTTCCACATATAAACTGGCCTGTGGCATCAGTGACATTTTTGCAAGATGATTTTTTTGGTTCAGTTAATTGACTGAATTCTTTATATGAACTGTAACTCAGTAACTACTATGACATGGCTGCTTTTTGATTTCTGTTCATTACAGTTTTGGATGAAATAACATGGCATATAGTAGGTGTTAAATTAGCTGATATGAATCTCAAAAAACTATCTGGTATTGGAAGACGAGGACTGCAGCCACTGTTCAGATATCAATAATAACATAATACTATTAATATGAATAGATTTAAGATGGAGGCCCAGACAAATATATTTTCATAGGGGCCACGATTACCTGGAACAGCCCTGAGTAAAATTACTGAGAATGCCATGTTTATTTCTTTGCACTGTTTTAATTAAGGCATACAACTGCATTGTTAAAACAAAGTCCATATGAATACATGGTAGGCCTTGTCACATTTATTACATTTTAGTCATTTAGCAGATGATCTTATCTATAGTGACTTACAGTGAATACAGGGACATGCCCCTGGAGCAATGTAGGGTAAAGTGCCTTGCTCAAGGACACAATGACATTTGGCACAGTCGGGGTCAGGAATCGCCTACAAATTTGACTCCCTAACCACTGAGCAATCTGACCTTGTGTCACCTTTATGCAGTTTATCTATACTAACCTACTCATAAGTGATTGGTCTGATCAACTTATTTCAGCCTTAATGAATTATATTACTTTAATGAAAACATGTTAAATCGATGCTTCGTTAAGGAATAGTGTGTTAGAGGAGACTGAACTAGGCCATAGTTCTGAATGTATTGTGTGATAATAAATGGTTTTGTGGCATTGGGAAGTGGAAACAATGGACACTTGGAAAGGGTGTGTCTGTGCGTGTGTCTGCGTGTTTGTAATTGCATGCGTGCGGGGAAGGAATAGGGTGCCCTGTTTTTTTACTTGAGCCCGTCCCCCAAAATCTCTGTGCACGGGCCAGCACTGTACTTACATAACAGTCAGATATTTTGCGTGAACAGTAATTTTGTCAAAATCAATGCTGAAATTTCACAATTTCTGCCAGGGTATGCAAACTTATGAGCACAACTGTCTAAATATTGATAAACTAATAGATCCTCTTGAAAACATGTAGATTATTGGGGCCTCTGCATTTAGTACTTGTGCACCCTCTACTTGTCAAATAAGGTAATAGCACTTGATCTTCTACTGTAGAGTGTTCGACAAGGTGAGACGACACATAGCAAGGATTCTGAGACCATTCATTCATGCAGAACCTTAAAAGGTTCTTCAAAGTCCTTGTTCCTGATCTTAAGCTTAGCTTAAATTTGATTTATAAAAATTTCTAGGGCTGCCAAAAATATTTTTTATGGACTTTTTTGCATCTTTACCAAGGGGGGCAACAATTATATAGGCCACTCTACAAACACACACTATGACATAGGCAAGATTTTGTACTTACCACAGTGTCTGTTCTTTGTACCTTGATCTTGCACACATCTATCGTTCCAAACTAAATTGATTAATATCACTAAGTGCCTCTAAGTCCGTATATCCGTCAGCGCCTGGATTAATGGATGTAAAGAGATTTGAGATTCAGAGCCAGTCATCTTTAAACAGCTGTAAAAGCATCTTTTGACCCAGACCTGAGAGATTTCAAAGACAAAATTATAACCATACAAGAAAAATAACATTCCAAAGTAGATCATTTCAGATAACAGTGTATATTTGAATTAGTTAAAGGAGCAAAATAATAAACTCATTCTTGCTGGGGGTTTCTGCTTTGAAACATGACCAATAGAGAGCAAAAAAATTACCCTGGCAATGTAAACACAGTGGAGATTCTACGCCTTTACACAAGCCAGCACTTAATACGGCTCATGCATAACACACTGGGAAATATCATATTAAATGTTGATAAAACAAAACAACAAACTACTATTACTTTTTGCTGTTATGGTGGATTGGCACTGGGAAAACACTGTGGTCATGAGAACAATTTCCCCATCTTTATCCGTGTCTGAGGATGACTCTTTGCACTATGCTGGGTCAAGGCCCAGTTACACACATCAGAACCACACCAGCCTCAGGACCACACCATGTAGAAAGACCCAATAGAGACCAAGTCAGATGGGGAGGCTCTCGATGCCTTGCACTGAATGTTTAACTTGATATTGCTCAAGAAAAACCATGTCCAGTTTCATTATGGGAGAGAAAAGCATCCTACCTTCATGTATCTCTTCCCTGGCTCAGGAGGGCCAGTAGGACTCTGCACTAGGGGTTGAGCAGGACAGCTACACTCACCAGCCACTTCATTAGGTACACCTGTTCAAATATCAAATCAGCCAATCATGAGGCAGCAAGTCAATGCATTTAGGCATGTAGACATGGTGAAGACGATCAGCTGAAGTTCAAAAAGTTGGCTCAGTGTTTAGGGAGTCAGACTTGTAGTCAAAAGGTTGCCAGTTCAATTCTCGACTGAGCCATATGTCATTGTGTCCTTGGGCAAGACACTACCCTAATTGATCCCAGGTCATTGTTGTACAGTAAATCAGAAAATGTTCTTAGTCAACTTACCTGGTTAAATAAAGGTAAAAAATTTAAATACCAAGCATCAGAATGGGGAAGAAAGGTGATTTATGTGACTTTGTTGGTGGCAGACATGCTGGTTTGAGTATTTCAGAAAGTCCTGACCTACTGTGATTTTCCCACACAACCATCTCATTACAGAGAATGGTCAGAAAAAGAGAATAACCCCTTGAAAATGCCCTTTCAACTTAATAAGTCGGGTTTCAAATACCTAGGAGTGAATGTCACTCGCTCAATGCCGGCTCTCCTTTTAGCTAACTTTTCCCCCCTTCTTGTTAGGATGAATGCAGATTTTAAGAGGTGGGGTAACCTCCCTCTCTCTCTCATAGGGAAGATAAATGCTGTTAAAATGAATAGCTTGCCCAAATTCATGTATCTTTTCCAATCTATCCCTTTGTTCTTACCCATGTCTTTTTTACTGCAATTACCCAGGCAGTCTCCTCTTTTATTTGGGCTGGAAAAACACCAAGAATCAGCAGGTTTTTACTTCAGCGATGTAAATTCAGTGGTGGGCTAGCACTACCTAATTTTCAATATTACTATTGGGCTGCCAACTTCCAGAAACCGCTATTCTGGTTGCACTCCCCTGATACATCATGGTGCCTGCTAGAAGGTCTCTCCTGCTTCTCCTCCTCTCTCCCTGCTTTATTATGCTCCGCTCTTCCTACATATCCCTCACGTTACTCAGACAACCCTGTAGTACTATCCACGCTCAAAATTTGGTACCAGTTTCGGTGCCACTTTAAGTTCTCCACTACATCAATTTTGGGCCCTATTAATAATAACCATTTATTTACACCATCTGTGATCGACAGTGCTTTTACTCTCTGGGATAAAAATGGCATTAAAACTTTCAAGGTTCTCTATGTAAATTGAGTTTTTTCAAATTTTCTAACCTGGCGATCAAACACGCCTTGCCCTTATCTAATTTCTTCCGATATCTGTAGATGAGACATTTCGTCTCCTCTAAGTTTGCTGGCTTCCCTTTATTACCCCTCATCCAGCCCTGGGATGAGTTATTGAATTTTTTACCTCAACAGAAATCAGTAATTTCACAAATTTATTCGTGGATTATGTCCTGCGATAAACACTCCACTAATATACCTAAAAGTGCATGGGAGCAAGAAATGGGTCTTGAGTTTTCGAATGATTTCTGGGATGGAGTGATCGACAGAACAAGTTCCACTTCATCTTGTGCCTGACTTGGACTCATTCAGTTCAAGGTGACCAACAGAGTTCATTACTCTAAGTCAAGGCTGTCCAAAATGTATCCAACAGTGATGGATGTGTGTGACAGATGTCATTCCTCCCCATGCAACCTCTACCATATGTTTTTTACCTGCTCGAAATTGAGCCATTACTGGACCTTTGTATTCTATACCCTTTCAGAAGCACTCAAAATCAACCTAACGCCATGCCCCCTGATAGCAGTGTTTGGAGTCCCAGGGGACTCCCTCTTGCTGAATTATAAAAATGCTGATATCTTTGCTTTTACTACATTATTGGCACAATGCAGGATTTTGCTGCAGTGGAAGTCCTCTCAGCCACCCTTAGCCTCTCATGGTTAGCAGGGGAGGGTGGTATGGGGACTTGGGTTCATGTTGGGGGGGGGGGTTAAAATTGTTAAAATGTATTGATATTTTGCAGACACAGTATCTTTTGTGTTGTTTTTTTGTCTCAATCTTTATAAATAAATTTATTTAAAAAAAAAAAGAAAAAGAGAATAACCAGTGAGCGGCAGTTCTGTCTCAGTGAAAATGCCTTGTTGATGGCAAAGGGAAGATGGCCTGTTTCAGGCTGGTATACTACATGAAAGCATGGATCGCTCCTGCCTTAAATCAGCAATAGAAAATGGTTTGAATGCCACAGCCTACCTGAGTATAGTTGCTGACCATGTCCCTCTATTTATAACCACAGTCTAGTCATCATCTAATGGCTACTTCCAGCAGGATAACGCGCTGTGTCACATACCTCACATCATTTCAAATTGGTTTCTTGAACATGACAATGAGTTCACTGTACTTAGATAGCCTCCACAGTCACCAGATCTCAACCCAATTGAGCACCTTCGGAATGTGGATGAACAGTAGATTCGCATCATAGATGTGCAGCTGACAAATCTGCAGCTACTTTGTGATGCAATAATGTCAGTATGGACCAAAATCTGTGAGGAATCTTTCCAGCACCTTATTGAATCTATGCCACAAAAAATTAAAGCAGTTCTGAAGGCAAAAGGAGGTCCAGCTTGGTACTAGCAAGGTGAGCCTAATGAAGTTGCCGGTGAGTGTATATCTAGTGGACATTTTATGACAGGAATAACATTGTAACACAATCCCATGCCATAAATGGGTGGTTCTCAAATATGAAGAACCACCCATTTAACAGCATTTATGCATGGAATAATTACTTCACAGAAATTCTCTCACGCAATTCTTCTAAATTCTTCTCAATTCTTGACACTGCCATTTGAGAACCCTGGGCGCCTCACAGTTTCTGTTGTAGCCCTGAACTAGCTCCCCTGATTCAAGTAGTTAAGGTTTGATTCAGGTGTGCTAGATCTGGGATACGGCTAAATTACAGCTGGGGCTACCCCAGGAGAAGTTTGAGAACCATTGTTACTGCTCCATCCTGTTGATCTCTGCCATGTCTGGGCATAGTTAATATTTCATTGATGCATCTTCTAAAACATCCCATTCAAACATGTGTCTTACTAGTGACTAGATTGAGCAGTTTTACATAGTAGCAATAAGGGGGATAACCAGAGTATTAACAGCCCAACAGTGCCCTCATGGGGCTTTCAAAAATAATACTTTATGTATTCATACCTACCTTTGAATCAAATTTCATTAATTTTCTTTTTTTATACATTTTATTTTTCTTCACTGGATTTATATAGCATTTTCAGAATGAGCAGAGCTTAGACATTCATTTTTATGATGTTGTATCACAAAAACAGATGGCCCGTCTTAACTCAGTAAACTATAGCATCATCGAGACGAGATCGAACGGGCAATTCCCAATATCACCTTTCTGGAGGCAACGTCGGCTGACCCTGTACACGATGGGCCATACTGACTAACAGAAAACATGTTGTAAGTGAAAATAATGAAATAATTGAACCTGTAATTTCACCAATAATTTTTTGGGCATTTTATCCACTTCAAACATACACAGCTCTTGACTCACACTGACAGACTGACTACATTTTTTTGTACAAACAGCCTAAGGTATAACTAATCTGATACATATTAACAGCCTAGTGGTGCTACAATCTCAGCCAGAAGAATCAGAAATGAATACAGGTGTTTGCTTAACCAACTCTTTCCTCTTTAATGACAAAGATCAATGCAACTACACTTGAATCCAGATGGAGATGAGCTTTGACAAATTGTGAATACAACAATGGCCTGATTCGATTGCAGGAGTCCTACACGGGCCTACATAAACACAGTGTAAACATTTCTTTTTACAGGAAGATCACAATTACCAATTATCACAATTAGACAATCACACAACATCAAGTCTCTTTCTAACCCATTTAAATAATCCCACTAACATGGTAACGTGACAGACAGGTTACCGATAATGCACTGCATATTACAGATGTCACTGAATGAAACGTCAGAACAGAACACATCAGTATAGGACGCGAGTCGCATACATAAATTAAATTCAATGCATTGCATTGAAAATAAACAGAAGGCGTGTCGTTTTATGGTTATAATAGATTCCCTTTAGATCTCTGTAAAGGAGACGTTTGTCAGATTCATGCGTTTTCTTCCATTGATATATGAGCAGCGATGGGCGGAGGAGATGTTGGAAAGGACAAGGAACAACAAACAAAGAAATACAAAATAGGTGGTTACTATAAGTAAGCCTGGGGTAATTCTCCACAATGATCGAATAGTGCATTTGTGATGCTGGGACTTGAACGTGTCATTGGACACATTTTACAATGAAAACAACATTTTAAATAATTTATCTAATTAAACTAAAAACAAAACTAAATCACTGCACCAGAATGTGGCACAGAAGTCAATAAATGAAACCATATTTTCAGAACTAGCTCTTTCCCCTCGCAGGAAACTACAGACATCTGTGATGTTATGACAGTGAAATACATTGGTCAGTTAATATTTAGGATCCTGATAAGACCAACTAAATAATAATTGACAAATATAGCAGTTGGAAAAATCCAGATCAGAGTTTTAACAATGTCTCATGGGATCCCGTGGAAACACCCAGCGTGGGTGGAGTCTAAACCACAGCAACATTATTACACAAACCACATTTGTTTCTAGATTGGGGGGTCAATCTTCAGATCTGCCCTCAAGGATGCTTTCAAAGGTGAACGGCAGGAACTTGAAACCTTGGCCCACGTAGAACTTATTCTGGAATTCCACCCTGGAAGGAATCATGGGAAATGTTACGTTCAGGAAAATTGCAATAATAATTCATGAAATCAAATGAAGGACTACAAAACATTTTCAGAGTTATTGCAAGAAGATTGTTTCATTTGAGTTGTTTCTCTGTCAAGACAAACAGGCTTCAGGGCCGATGCAACAGAGCTCGAATGGCATCCCTGCTGATGGCTGCCCTTTATTCCACAGCCTATATGTGGAACATTTCAGAACACACCCAGGCAGGCCATGGACCTCTGGACACACCCAGGCAAGGTTTAGGCCTGGACGTTAAAACACCCAGGAAGGGTCTGGCCCGGGACATCAGATCTGAAAGCCAACGCTCTTTCCTTCATGCCATTTATAAAGCACAGCTGTAAACAGATGACCTTCGTATGGCTCAATTATGTACAGAAAATAAAACGATAGATAGAATATCAATACCAGGGAAGTTGTAAGTCTGATTAAAAAATGTGGGGACCTCTGTGGGGAACTCTGACCTAGACTACAGAGATACATGTCCTTAATTACAGAAAAGAGAAACAGGACATGAATATGGGTCAGACAAGGACCCTGCAGGTAGTGAAGACACTCTACATCTAACTGTTGCTGCCCTACTTTACCAGCAGGGGGAGCTACAGGGCTTTACCTCTCTACCCAGCACAAGGGTTTACATGAACTTTACTGGCCACTAATCCTTCGGACAAGTAAGCCTATTTTTTTTACTTGTCTGATGGCAAAAACTACTTATGCGAAGCAGAATTCTCAAGTATTGTGATTAACATGCATGTCTGTAATTCAGGGAAACAGGCAATGCATATCTCCCTGTATCAAATCGAAACCAGGGAATATAAGGTAAAAAACATCATTTACATTTTTTCCGTTGTATTCAGGGAGGGATTTCGTTATCTTTGCAAAGCCACCAAGGCAACAAGGCCAGGAAATTAAGGTAATCTAGAATTGTGAAGTGCTATCACATTTACAACATGGCCTCAAACTAACATTTGGTCACAGAGAGATAAACTAAATCTACCAGTCACTCAGAATATTTAGCCAATACCTTTGACAAAGGTTTCTCAAATAATTTATGTATTCCCAGTTAGAAATATCATTGTATACTGCAGAATTTCTGTAAACTTATGAACGAGACACAAGAGGTGACCCAAAAGTTTAAGATTCCGCTTTAAGATTACCATGCTAACAGAGTAAATTTTTTCCCCAGAATATCTTTCACCTGCTAGCTTGAATCAGACTATTCTTTTCAAGTAATTGCAGTTCAAACTCTTAACAGCATTTATGCATGGAATAATCACTTCAAAGAAATTCTCTCACGCAATTCTTCTAAATTCTTCTCAATTCTTGACACTGCCACTTATTCAGTATTGACCATTTTCGCATACAGGTGAATAAAACATATGATGGTTTTGTTCACCTATTAAACTTCAGAAATACTTTAAATATTGCCATGGTAGATGTGTCTATGCATTAAATCCAACATTTATATACTAGGGCTGTAACGATATGTGTTATGAAATCAAAATCGCGACACTCAGATCCACGAACCTGTGTCGCAGCCTGAGAAGGCAGAATCGCGAAACGTCCAACATCTTGATGTGGGTCTCGCTTGCCAGGCTAGGTGATTGTGGAAGCTCCCTGCGTTTACCTCACAGCAACGCAGCTAATTTATTTGTTAGTTACCTTATAAGATTCGTCTGTTTGTGAGTATTGTTTATGCTATTTTATTTGTGTCCTTGTAGCTTTGTTTACTGAAACATGTTTCTTGTGATCAGTATTAAATTGCGTATCTCTCAGTACATCAAAGCAAAGAAAATATCGACCTACTCATTGAGCAGGTAATCTCCACGTTCTCATTCTGTTTCATTAGCGCAGCGCATACAGGGTGGAGCCATGTATTACTTTTGAAAAAAATTTAATACCGACTGAACAGCCAGGCTTTTTGGAGTTTCTTCTAATTAGTTTGAACTGCTGGTCGCGAGTGTGAAACAGAAGCCATTTAATTTACCTTGTAAATGTAAGAGAACTTGATGGAAGAAGGATTTGACATGCCCGAATCATCTCCACAATGGAGTTTAGTTCCGTTTGTCTTTCAACAGTATTTTGTTACAAAGACAACATAAGTGTTATAGCTTTGGCTGTTCATTTATTTTACTTAGGTATATTGTTAATAATTAGCATAGTTAATACAGTACTTTGGTCAGTTTACACAGGTTTTTTAAATGTTATTTACTAAAAATATCATTTTTTTCCTCTCACCCCCCAAAAAAAGAATCAAGGTTTGTATCGAACCGTGGGTCAAAAATCGTGATACGAACCGAATCGTGAGTTTTGTGTATCGTTACAGCCCTATTATATACGCATATTTTATTCTACATTTTTTAAGTTTAAACAGTTCTTAGGCACAACACAACGTGGAGTGCCTAGTTCCAGTGCTTAAGGGTGGCTCTTGACGCCTGTGTGTGTGTCTGAGCCTCACCAGTGCAGACGCAGTGCATGCAGGAAAGCAGAGAGCCCCTCCATGATAAGCAGGATACACACAGTGAGAACGGCAAAACCCCCGAAGATGAAGAACAGGACGAAGGCCCCGCCTCCGATGTTGTTGATTGACAGGCCGATGTGCATCACCATGGTCCACAACACCTCAGACAGCTCTGCGTCAGCCCAGGAACACAAGGTCAAATAAACACTAGTGTCACAGGAGGCTACATCTTAGCATTTGCACTGGTATTTTGATGTACGTGTTAATGTGTGTACGTGTTAATGCGTGCACGTGTTAATGCGTGCACGTGTTAATGCGTGCACGTGTTAATGCGTGCACGTGTTAATGCGTGCACATGTTAATGTGTGCACGTGTTAATGTGTGTACGTGTTAATGTGTGCACGTGTTAATGCGTGTACGTGTTAATGCGTGCACGTGTTAATGCGTGTGAGCGACAGAGACTGACGTGCATGGGCCAAACTGAGGGCCCAGAGGCGGAGATAGGAGGCCGTGTTGGAGATGCAGCCCAGGCAGTACTCGATGGTGTGGATGGCCTGGTGAACCGCCACGTCTCCAAAGTTAAACTGGAGGGAGGAGACACAGATCAGTAGGAATACCCTGCAGGAGACAGGAACACAACAGTACCAGAAGACACTGGACAAATTGAGGCCCAAGTCATTTCTAATTGAGGAAGCCATTAGCTGGATTTAACAGCTCCCAATGTACCAGCAGCACCCATTAGTCAGGTCCCTGTAGCAGAGGCTTTCCAACAACCTGCTCGATAGCACCCATTAGTCAGGTCCCTGTAGCAGAGGCTTTCCAACAACATGCTCGATAGCACCCTTAAATCAGACTAAACAGGAGGCCTATGGAATGCCCACCGAAAAACCACGGAGAAGGCACAAACTGACCAAACACAAACAAGACCACTACCAGTATGACAGGACAGCAGGGAAACACACACAAGCGCAGGCTCGTAGACGAAGACAGAGCTGCCAAACAAAACATGCACGGGGAGGGGGGGGGGGGTGCTTCTCTCTTACCACTTCTTCCTCCGGGGCCTTGAAAGCAATCAACAACAGGTTAGTTTCAGTTAGCGACGGGTGACAGAACACAGAGAACATAAGTGGTGAGTTAAACATGCAAGGACATTAAAGGCCCAATGCAGCCAATTCTACATCAATGTAGAAATATCTGTTGGCAAAGAAACACTTCTATGTAATGGATTGATTACAATTGTCCAGAAAAAAATAAGCTACCTTTAGCTACTTTCAAGCCAACATTTTGCTAGGGCTGAGTTTGAAAGGTCAGAAAACTAGCTGTTATTGTCAGGGAGGTTCAAAGCCCTCCTTGTTATTGGTCTTTTAAAGATGCATTCTGGAAGTTTTGGCCACTGGTTGGAAAAGTGGCGCTTTCGAGCCAAAATGGGAAACTCAAAAATTGTGTACATGTATGCACCTATATGTGTCATTTCTTTTAAACTAGTAATTTTACAGTTAACCGATATAGATTATGCACATATAACAACATATTATATTGCACACAGCCCAAAATGGGAGATCTAAATAATAATAATAATAATAATAATAATAGAAATAAATTATTTATTTTCACAAAAGTCCCAAACTGCATGTGTGTTTGGTCACAATGGAAAGCCAACACTAGCCTTGCAAATGTGTTGATTAAAAGGGGCTGATTATAAGGTAATAGCACAGAATAAATGTATTATCAGTGTCATTTCATAGTGTCGGTTTAATCAGCAGTTGTACAATAGGGCTGGGAATTGCAAGGGACCTTCACGATACTGTTTTATCATGATACTTGCATGCCGATATGATATGTATTGATTCTTATGATTCTGCATGTATTGTCAATCAAAAGTGATTTTCTGCCTCATTTCTTAATTAGAACATGCTAAACTGTTTATCCAAAGACAATAAACTGCCCAAAACTTTGAATATTATGATAAAAGCATGGCAATCATTTGCTTAAACATTTCTTAATTGATATTACCGGAATATAATTGTGTAAAATATGTATGTCATGATTACATTGAATAGGTAAACCTTCGAAAAATACTAGCCTGGTTAACACCAGACCCTTCTCAGTTCTGACTGAGAGTGGGTTTGTGCAAGGTACATTCACAGCCCATTTCCAAAGGGGCGTCACCAACGGACGCCGCTCAATTGCCTCTCGGCGCAATTGGATATATCAGACTTTTACCGAATCGAGTCGGCAAGACCGCGACAACATCTTTTTTTTTTAGATATGAAAGCTTTAAGTGTTGTTCTTTGCTTGGTTTTTAACGAAAAGGAAACGTTCAAATCCCTTAAAACAGACGCGATAGCTGATTCGAACGAGTGATTTGCGAATGTTCCATTGCAGCAGCAATCGTTGTAATTGTCTGCTTCAACCAATGACAGTATAAAGCTGCGCTATCGTCATCGTGTAAAGCCCGCCTCAACAGTTGTGATTGGTGCCTCGATTTGGAAAAATTGGAAATGGTCTAGAATGGGCTCTTGGCCAGAATGACTTGCAGTGCAAATCTAAATTTGCCGAAAGTCCATCAGGGTTTTCCCAGGCTACCAAAATACCACATTCCTTTGAAATACAAAAATTAAGAGACCTCTGCAAATGTTTCTTAAATCAATCCCATTGAAAACTTCTAGAATGCTATCAAGAGGAAGATGGATGTTCACAAGCCATCAAACAAAGCTGAGCTGCTTGAATTTCTGCACCAGGAGTGGAATAACGTCACCCAACATCAATGTGAAAGACTAGTGGAGAGCATGTCAAGATGCATGAACAGGGGGGCCCCAAATTTTGTTTTTGCCCAGTAAATGTCTTTAGCGGGGGCCCTAAATGTGGAGTTTGTCCCAGGCCCACAGATTCCTGTCGGCAGCCCTGTGCATGAAAGACAATTATTGTTATTACACAATTAGTATTATTCCAAATATCGATTTCTGAATTCTTCCTAAGGTAACACATGATTGTGTTGTTATGAACTTATTTTCTTTGCATTATTTGAAGTCTGCATCTTTTTGTTATTTTGACCAGCTGTAATTGTCTGCAAATACATTCTCTAAATGTCAAAATCTTTATTTGGAATTTGAAAGAAATGTTGTCAGTTGTTTGTAAAGTAAAACAAAAATGTTAATTTTAGACAAACATATACCGGTAACTGCAGTACCGATAGTAAAAACCAGAGATACTGATAATTTTGTACTGGTCTCTTGATTTTTTTTCAGAGCTGAATACATGAACTAGTCAATAAGGCAAATATATTAGAAAAAATGTATATGATGTATCATTAATTTATCAACAAACATAATCCTCTGGCTTTCTAAACACAGTATTACCTTAAAACACATTAACAAAAAGGCAATATCAGCATATGAAAGATCGCTCAATCAAGCTGTACTATCAATATAGGTATTAAAAAGCATCATGTCGAATTTCAAAAAGATCACATAGCTAGTTTCCTGTCTGAAACATATTCAGAAAAGAAGACAGCCAACCTAATTGCATTTATGTTGACAAGCAGATGCTTAGTATATTTTACCCACAATCCATAGTGGGGTCAATTGACAAGGTCTGTGTAATAAAACCAATGCACGTGAATCTAGTGTGATTGTACCCATTAGTATCTGTTTTAAAGATGGGAGATTATGATAAACACCCATACTGCCTTGAAGTACGGTATATTATCCTGACGACACAGTCAGTGCTTTCCCGGAAACATAAACAAAATATATAATTTTTCATTACCACAGACAGATGAATGTGTTTGGCAAATATGTATTTGTTAGCATTCTTTTGGCATTCCTTCGACTGCTTTGCTTACGAAAAATATTCACAAAAAAAATATTTTTGGGTTTGAGAATGGATTGTATTACTGGCGAAAATAGTATGCGATTTATTGCAGTATCGATTTAGTCTTCCATCCCTATTGTACAATTTGCTAAATACATCTATATCTATACCAAAGGTGAAACAGAATGTTGGCTGCACTGGGCTTTTAAACATAAGAGAATAGACTGTATAATATATGAAAAGTGATTAGGTAGTGATCAGGCTCACTGTGTTTAGGCAATCTTGATGAATAGCATGAACACGAGGGCACTGATCTATGTAATACACAGCCAATCCTCCAAACCCATGCATTTGCCATGCATAAACTTAGTAGTTTGTGATAGCATTCTACACTGACATTTTAAAGATCTGTCTTCTATTAGCCTTTGGTCATTTGCATGTTTGTTTTGTTTTCATGTCTAGTTGCTAGGGGAGACAGTGATGATGAAATAGTGGTGAAATGGGTTGACCCAGCGCTGACAGGGACAGCCGGTAGGATGCCCTGTTTGGGTTACCCCCTGCTAGGCCTTTTCATGGGGGGCTGGTTAGGGAACAAAAATGCACGCTGTCATCATTTTACCATATTCTGGACAAACAAATACTGCATTTTCAGTTACCACAAATCAATTAAAAAGTACAATTGCTCTAAGTTTTGTCATTGAGGAATAAAAATGTTCAGAAGTGTACGAACACAGATGACCATAGACGTTTATAGGCATGAATCGTGTTAAGGTGGACTCTTCAAGAGTTGCTTCTCTAAACACCGTTACACAAGTGCTACATTTCCTGTTGGTTACATTTAATCCTAGTTGACTAAACAACCCTCAAGACAAAGCTGCACAAACACAAACTATGACTTTGGAATAGTGAATTGGAACATATGCTAAATATATGCAATAGAAAAGTGGATGGCATGGTGATAAAATAGAATTATAGGAACACTCCAGACCACTAAACAACTCAACATTGTTGTGCTGGTCATGTTTCCGACACGACAGCCACTAAAAACACCTCAGCACGTGTAGTAATTCCCAACATGGCCACTGTGTCTGGAAATTCACCACAACATATTCAAAACTACAGCCATTTCCTGGACTTTGTCACGTTTTATACTCCAATCGACTGCATTCACAGATTGACTCGATTCAAAACGGACAGTTTACAGTTTAAAAAAATGTTGTGGTGACGTCACTGTGCGAATTACCGGACACTTACCGTTGCCGAGTTGGGAATTACGAAACGTGCAAAGAAGGTGTTTTCAGTGACTGTTGTGTCGGAAACATGACCGGCACCATAATTATTGAGCCGTTTAGTGGTATGAGGTGATCGGTTATTGTATTATTTAAGGTATTTTATTAATATGAGCCAGAGCTCATGGTTCTCAACCTATGATGTCACACATTAAGCCTCTTTTCAGCACAGCCCTGTCAACAGACAGTGACCAGATTCATATTGATATGGACAGATTTATTTTTATGGAAAATAAAAGTCTAGGTAAATACATTTCCTCTCCAGTTCAAAGGTCACGTGCAACAACATTGACCAGAGTAGAGAACTTTCAATGATGTTCTGTAAAAAATACAACACTAAAGGCCTGGTTGTCTAAAACTATAACAGTGTCAGTGAGACAAGTAAACCTTGATAAATCTACTTCCTGTTGCTGTGTTATGAGAGCTGCGGAGAGCACAAAACCTCACAGCCTGTTGTTGGAGGTTCACAAGACCTGGTTGTATTTTATACAGTCTGTTTTACCAGAACTTACTGAAATAACAGAACACTCAGTCTGTTTTACCAGAACTTACTGAAATAACAGAACACTCAGTCTGTTTTACCAGAACTTACTGAAATAACAGAACACTCAGTCTGTTTTACCAGAACTTACTGAAATAACAGAACACTCAGTCTGTTTTACCAGAACTTACTGAAATAACAGAACACTTCAATACCTCCATTTTCCCAACACACAATGAATCAACTTGTAGCTGCTAAATGTTCAATAATGTAAATAACTAGTTATTGTCTTTGCACACCGCACATGACTAAAAACTACTTTTTAAAAACCTATTCTGAAACAACTTGTATAAAACACTTACCTACACTGTAAAAAATCTGACTCAAATCATCTTGTTGCTTTGACTCAGTTAAAAATGCATGTACTTGCATATGAACTTAACTCCTAATGCTGGCTAAACTTAACTGAGTCAATGCAACAACATGACTAAGTCAAGTTGTGTCAACAAATCATTTTTTATAGTGTACTCTAATCAGTAAAGCCTACTTGAAAACGTTTAAATTACTTTATAAACTATTCCAAAAATACTGTAGTAAAACTGTACAATATTCTAAAAAACAAATAACTCTATAATACGGAACTAATGTCTAAACTATTTTTTTACATTGCTGCTGCAGTAGATCTCAGGTCTGTGCTTTGCTCTGGCCAAACCCCGCCTCTATATCAACTTGTATTCCATGCTGTTAGTCAAGCAGGAAACATGAGCTGTGCTACCGTGAAGAACATGGGTTGGGTTTCTAACAGTAGCTGATGACTAAATAATTCAAAGTTATTCCATGATCTAGGCCAGGTCTGGATCCTGTTTCTTACAGTGTCTAACAAGGTCCTGTTTGGGAACACTTTCACCGCTAAGGCCAGACATTATGTGCCACGGCCATCTGGGCTTCTCACCTCATGCTCATCGCTCTCAGAATGCTGGGAAAGTTGGTCATGTTGAATGATCTCCGCTTCGTCCTCAGTGGGGCCGTTGCCCACCCGGATCCCCGCAAAGTTCTGGGTACCCTGGGTGAAGAGGTAGGAGGAGACTGTTGGAGCAATGTCCTTTACACTACATCTAGTCTTCAAAACAATAGAAATCAGTTGAGTAACGTTCCTACAGTACATATACCTAACTATGGCTCCCCCAGCAAAGGATTAAACATATTTCTTAAAGATTTTTACATATTTTTTTCAAGGGTTATTTTATTATTTGTAATTACAGAAGAGTTAAGATGATAATATTTAATGTGCGTTCCAACATGAAAAAGACGATGTGCATTGGGAGGGCAGACGTCAACACCATACCAAGTTCTTCTGCCAGAGGTACTGTCGTCGCATCACCAGCGTTTTCACGATTAACATACAGGGAACACACGCCAGGGCAATCAACACCAGCAAAGTCTGTATGGCCATCTGTGATGTGGGGACAGGAGAAACTATTAGGTGTGTCTGGTGCTTCCACGGCAGGAGAAGCTCCTGACAACAGGTGGGTAGGTGCTCACCTGTCCTGTGTACAGTGGTTGGTTGGTGGGATCCTTGTAATTGAACAGGAACATGTTGATGAAGGCAATGAGAAGACTGGGAGCATTTTTGGAGGTGCTAGCATCGTATGCCACCCATTTATAGAAGACCAGGATGACTAGATAGCCAAACAAGCTGGCCAGGAACACAATTTCAGGAATGAAGCCCAGGTAGATGTTTAGGGGTTTCTTAAAATACCTGGACAGAAGAACAGGAGAGGTTTACCATTAGGAATAATAACTGAGGATGGTATAGGGTTTAAGGGATGAGGGCGATGTAGGATTGAAGGGATGAGGGCGATGTAGGATTGAAGGGATGAGGGCGATGTAGGATTGAAGGGATGAGGGCGATGTAGGATTGAAGGGATGAGGGCGATGTAGGATTGAAGGGATGAGGGCGATGTAGGATTGAAGGGATGAGGGCGATGTAGGATTGAAGGGATGAGGGCGATGTAGGATTGAAGGGATGAGGGCGATGTACGGTTTAAAGGATGAGGACGATATAGGGTTTAAGGGATGAAGACGATTTAGGGTTTAAGGGATGAGGATGATGTGGGGTTTAAGGGATGAGGACGATGTGGGGTTTAAGGGATGACGATGTAGGGTTTGGGGGAAAAGGATGATGTAGGGTTAAGGCGTGACTCACATGTGGTTAAAGAGACTGAGGGAGACTCCAAACAGCATGTGTATAACACCCAGTATGACAGACATCTTCATCTTGAACGAGTTGAGGAAGGTGAGCTTGTTAGTGGCGATGTTCCAGATCTGAAGAACACATCAGTCAAACATAGTCATAAAACACAACATGAAATCAAAGTAATACTAGTATATAAACACTACATATGGTCATTTACCCATATGCATACTCACTGGGTCAATGCCAATGGGGTAGGGTCCCTTGAACACTCCTGTAACTGCAGGGTCCAACTGTAAAACCTTGTTTTCTTCTAGTGTTTGAAACCTTCAAACAAACACACAATTACTACATTGACGACAGTGTTGCATATGTATAGCACATGACCTGCACAAAGTCAGCGACACCTACGACCAGGTGAAGTTGTTCACTTTGGCGTCGAACATGGGTCGCACGCTCCACCCGGAGCCGAACAGGTTGAGGGACTTGGAGAAGCAGTCGTTGTAGATGATGCCAGTGTAGATGGAGAAGATGCCCATGAGCAAGATGATGTAACGCCCAGCAAACACCATGCTGAACATCTACACCCAGGAGACGGTACAACGTTAACATTTATCACAGGGTTTGCTTTGGTTCAAACACCATCCTGAACATCTACACCCAGGAGACTGTACCACATTTAAACATTCATCACAGGGTGCGCTTTGGTTCAACATTGTTAGAGGTAACAGAAACTAAATCAGCTCTTCTCAACATCTGCAAGGCAGGTAGGTTCTACATAACACATATCTATCTGAACATCCTGTGGAGCGTACTTCCTGTGAAATACAAACAAAGACCAAACCTTACTGTAACAACCTCAGGATGAAAACAAAACATTCCCACAAAGAGGAACTGGTTATTTATTCACAAACAAAAAAAAGAACTATAAACCCCAATAGGTGATAACTTCATTAGTGCCACAATAGGAATGAGGGTAGCTGGGTAATAGTGGATTTAGAGGCTAAACAGGGTACGTGAAATGAAGCTGAAGGTGGCATGTCTGTACCTCGTTGTCATTCTTCTGCGCCAGCAAGCGTGTCTCTCTCAGGACCAGGTAGAGGGCCGCGGCTGTCATGAGAACCCCATGACCCAGGTCCCCAAACATGACCGCGAAAAGGAATGGGAAGGTGATGATGGTGTATGGGGCTGAAGACAGGGAGGGGCAGGGACACATGGAGGATGAGAGGCCAAACCCACCAAAAAACTCAAACCAGTTACATGTAACACAGCTGGACCAATGAACAGATGGGAGAGGTAATGGGGGAGTGGAACTTTTAAAACCAGATTTGGAACATGAAACAAAATAAACTGATGAACCAACACATCTGGTTAGCCTGACTGAGGCATTGTGACGGACGTGGTAATACCTGGGTTGATCTCGCGGTAATTTCCAATACCGTAGGCGTCTACGATGTTCTGGAACCCTGAGGTGAATTTGTTGGTCTTGTTGAAGGTGGGCGGAGTCTGTTTACTCTGCATCCTGTTAAGGATGGAGGGGACGGTAGAGCCACTCTTCTCCTGCACAACAAAAGAGACAGACAGACACACGTGGTCGGATCAATAACAGCCGAGTGCTACATGTGTAGAGGAATTCAGTCTTACAAAGACCTTCACAACAGCAGACGTTGCCGTGCCTTCTCATTATTTTACAAATCTCTGACATGGGGATGGTTTCTGAAATGCCTCAGAGGAACAGCCAATCGGCAGCTGACAAGCCTTTGCTGCAACACATTCTCTTTAACAAAGGCACTGTGCGTTTACGTTGCAACATTTGTTCAGTCTTAACGGTTGGAGTAATTTCAACCAGCTTCCTGAACTATTTGAAACTCTGGTTCCCCACAACGTGACTTCATTTTGGTGACTTCCCCAATAATCTACCACTAGTATATGGCCTATTCATCTCTTCACGTACTGTCCTTTAGACTGGATCTGTTTCCGTCTTAACACCTAACACGGGTTAGCTGGTGGCCAGAAGTCCTTGGTTGTCCAAGTGTTACTGTGTCTATGAAACATCATGTGTCTCTGCATGTCCACATGAACGTGTAAAGTAACACTGTGACATGTTAACTCACACTGTTTAATGTGGTAAATACACCTATAGACAGATCAGTATGAATCTCATGTCATTCTTCAACCTGTACATTGGTTTTGTTAATTAGTGAAAGTCACAGTGATTTGTCGGTAGGCTATGACGCCCTTTTGCTTGTCAGTAGGCTATGATGCCCTTTCAACAACCATTGCCCAACAAAAGGCAGTTGTACAGTAGGCGGTACTTTGGTATTGGTTACCTGGAACTGGTGGCCAACAGAAAAAAAAAATATGGAAAGAAACAGCAGTCGCTGGTGACTGTTTTCAGGATCGTTCTCAAATCTGCTTGTTATTTTATGCATTAAATAGTGTAATTTTACATGCAAAACAATGTTATTTAATGCGTCAAATATTATTGTGTAATGTGCTAATCAATATTCATTGCATGAATGGCATCATGTTCCCTTTAAATAGAAAAGTTTTCCCAGATAAACAGTGTTGGGTACTCACCGTGCCCCTACGCAGGGCAAACTGGATGTTGTCCAGGTCTGAGACGGGGCACCACACCTCGGCGATCAGACACTTCTGTGTGACGTCGATGTTGCACAGGTTCAGTGTGTGGTAGATGGCCTTCATCTTTCTCACCTTGATGAACCACACCCTGACAGTCTTGGCTGCAGCCTGCAGCACGCGTTGCCTGTGATCCTCCGTTTGGTTCAGCACCTGCAAACAACAGACTAAAGTTGACACCTTGTCTGGCTAAGAAGTGACAGTAGTATGAAAGGGATTGTGTCCTAGACATAGGTCATCTTTCAAATGTTCAGGTGAATGTGTTAGAAACAGTGTTGGGTAAAGTTACTTTTACAATAATTTTTATTTACTTGTTGAGTTTACAAGTTTTGGGAAGTCCCTAATTGAGACAAAATGATCAGGTAAATGGAGTTCATATCTTACTGGTGACCATGATTGATATTTTTTTTACTCTTTTCATTTGTTTTATAGGTTACTGTTAAGATATGAACTCCATTTACCTGATCATTTTGTCTCAATTAGGGACTTCCCAAAACTTGTGAAATCAACAAGTAAATAAAAAGTAATTGTAAAAGTAACTTTACCAAACACTGGTTAGAAAGAACGTTAAAAGACTTTTACTCTGAAAATGTCAAGTGATAAGTCTTTCTAAACCAGTGCTTTAGAATTTTCCGACAATAACTATGGCTATGAACTAATCAAACTGGCTGCACATAAATAAATAACGTCAGAGAGTTATTACATAACAGACAAGCCTGCGGGGCGCAGGTTGAGAAATACTGCTCTAAACCAACATTATTTAACCAGCACAACACAGGCCTTTACGAAGGGCAGAGAGAGGCCTGTAGCATCTGGTAGTTTCCATCCATTCTATAATTGTGTCGAGAGACATTAAACTGTCAGCATAGCATGCCGGCCAAACAGCAGTTGCTGTGGCAACGAGTCATGTCTTCCTTCACATTTGTGGAGGTGAATCACGTCAACAGAAGGCTTGTTCTATGTTCTCAATGTGCTGTGGTGAAGGTATATCTGATCCAGGGTTTCCCAAAAAACCCTGGACAGGTGTGCAGCAACACTGACTCACAACAGGTTAAATCTTCCTCAGTGAGTTGCCCCCCCCCCAGCTGTATCCGATTGCCCCCCCACCGCGGGCCACGCATTCTGCTTCCAACGTCCTCCGCTTTAGTCCATGAATACCAAGCCCCCGTAGCGACGGACATAACATTAGCCAGGTAAACAGCGAGACAAGCATTCCCCTTACTGGCAACGACGGGATGTTGCCATTTCTGACAGAGAGAGCCTGCACTTTCTAACTTCACCTACCAGACTGGGGGTGTAACTGATCTGAGCCTCCCTAACACACACCGCTCAAACACACCACTGAAACACACACCACTTAATATCTGTTTATCAGCGACATGTGAATGACTCACTCCTGCGTTAGAGCTCAGCCCATTTCTGAGAATGGAGCAGCATGGTCACGATGGGAGTGTGGGTGGCTGGGTGGGTGGAGTGGTTGGCTAACAGGCTAAAATAATATAATCACCTACATACAGTGATTAGGTTCACCTCCGATAAAAAATAATGTGTTCTGTTCATTACCCCAGCCTGAGTACAGGAGTGTAACTGTTACAGTTCCGATCCATACCAAACTCAGCTACATTTCCGATCCATACCAAACTCAGCTACAGTTCCGATCCATACAAAACTCAGCTACAGTTGCGATCCATACAAAACTCAGCTACAGTTGCGATCCATACAAAACTCAGCTACAGTTGCGATCCATAGAAAACTCAGCTACAGTTGCGATCCATAGAAAACTCAGCTACAGTTGCGATCCATAGAACGACCCAGGGCTCAGACAGGATTAGAAGACCAAAAGAGGTGCCAGGCAGTTAGTGTGTGCACGTGCGTTTGTCTGGATCGAGGTTCACGCTGTCAAGTGACCGTTCTTGACGCGTTTCAGGCCTGTGAGTCATGGTGCTTGGAGTCAAGGAACCCCATAGTAGTGCCAGACTAAAGTGTGTGTTTGTGTGTGTGGTGGACAAGGTTGATAACTCCAACATCACACAACCTCCTTCCAACCAGCACCTGGCACGCAGCAGAGATATCAATGTCCGCCACCTTCCGGCCTGAGCGCGGTGTGATGACAACTGGTCAGCCTGCTCTTCTTAGCTTCATCACAGCCAGCCCACTGGTGAGGCACAAGCACACTACTGTCAAAAAGGCCCTGACTCTGGGACTCTAAAGCCAGAGCTTTTGAGAATATATACGCACTGCAGACAGAGTCTGACATTGACTCAATTAAAAGGCTTTCCCCTGGTGTGTTGCACAGGAATGCTACCTGAGCTCTATCGGTTTGTGCAAAACCTCTGGAAGAAAGAACCTATTGTTATTATTTAACACTTGTTTGACATAACCACACAAATAGCAGTGGTAGAAAGTTGGAGGAACTGAAACTTCTCATGAGTCTGCATCAGCAAGACGCAGTGCAGGAAACATGATGAGGCAAACGTCAAACTGTAGAAAACAAGGGTGTGGTAACGCGGTCAAACACCACTCACATAGAGCTCCCACTAGAGCCTTCGAGCCCACCACAGCTACCGTGGCAAAGTACATTTTGTCAGAGACCACAGAAAACAGATGAGAAAAATTATAGATAAAGTTCACAATGTTCATAATCACAAATGATGATTATATTGCAGGAAAGGTTCTTGGTGAAAATAATGACTTCTGGAGTCAAGTTGCAGGTTGACCGTGGGATGTTTAATAAAGTACTTCTCGTCCCAGTACAGGGAATCTTACCAAACGGCCTTGCCTAGTTGCTGTTCCCAAATTCACTCAGTAACCCTTATCTGTGTAACCCTTATCTATGTCTCCTGTCCTGTTAGTAACATGTCCTGTAAGTCTAAATAGTATCAAACATGTATTAGATTTGTGATGTCATGGTATTACAGTCTGATATATAATAGATAGAGTCATATGTTTATAATAAAAGGGAACAGGCCTCTCTGTCATATTCAACTGTTGTCACAGCTGCCCCTCCCACTGAAAGAGCCCATGTTCATCTCTACAATAACAAGATCCACACATAGATGTCCTGCAAGGCCATTGATTGGCCTTGAATCTCTCCCTCCCAGAGAGAGAGGAAAAGCCCCTGTCTACACTCAGATAATCTAACAGGCCTGATAATCTTAGGTGCATAACACTCATCTAGTTATACCATTCTAAACTGTTTAAACTGTATTTAACATGCTCATATAGAATTTCTGTCCTCAACCGAACCAACCAAAATCATTTATTGATTTAAATAAAAATCAATGTCGTCCAAATCAAGGTTTCATGATCAACCCTTAAAGATTGTAAATAAAATACACCAAAATTAAAACCAGGAACTAATTTTCAAAACATATTGAGCAATGACATCCCTTTCTGTTCCACTCGGGTATAAAAATCAGGTAACACACATGTAATATCCCTTTGTCATTCAAAACCATGAAGAAAACAAAAAACTGGCAGTTCAAACGAGACAGATGGTTGTGGACCTTCATAAATCTGTTAATGGCTACAAGATCCACAAACAATTGAATATATCACTGAGCACTGTCAGGGAAATTATTCAAAACTTCAAAAAAGACACAGAACGGTTGAAATACTCACAGGTAAACTTTTTTATGTTAAATAATTGTATGATTTTAGTTGGTTCCATTGCAACATTAAAAGTACAGTGTTTCTCACATGTTGGTATTTTGGTATAATTACAGTGGGTATGGAAAGTATTCAGACCCCTTTTAAATTTTCACTCTTTGTTTCATTGGAGCCATTTGATAAAATCAAAAACGTTCATTTTATTTCTCATGAATGTACACTCAGCAGCCCATCCTGACAGAAAAAAACACAAATGTAGAAATTTGTGCAAATTTATTAAAAAGAAAAACGTAAATATCACATGGTCATAACTATTCAGACCCTTTGCTTTGACACTCATATTTAACTCGCATGCTGTCAATTTCTTCTGATCCTCCTTGAGATGGTTCTACTCCTTCATTGGAGTCCTGCTGTGTTTAATTACACTGATTGGACTTGATTAGGAAAGGCACACACCTGTCTATATAAGACCTTACAGCTCATAGTGCATGTCAGAGCAAATGAGATTCATGAGGTCGAAAGAACTACCCGAGGAGCTCAGAGACAGAATTGTGGCAAGGCACAGATGTGGCCAAGGTTACAAAATAATTTCTGCAGTACTCAAGGTTCCTAAGAGCACAGCGGCCTCCATATTCCTTAAATGGAAGAAGTGTGGGACAACCTGAACTCTTCCTAGACCTGGCCATCCAGCCAAACTGAGCAATCGTGGGAGAAGAGCCTTGATGAGAGAGGTAAAGAAGAACCCAAGGATCACTGTGGCTGAGCTCCAGAGATGCAGTAGGGAGATGGGAGAAATTTCCACAAAGTCAACTATCACTGCAGCCCTCCACCAGTCAGGGCTTTATGGCAGAGTGGCCCGACGGAAGTCTCTCCTCATCGCAAGACATATGAAAGCCTGCATAGAGTTTGCCAAAAAACACAAGAAGGACTCCCAAGACTATGAGAAATAAGATTCTCTGGTCTGATGAGACCAAGATTGAACTTTTTGGTGTTAATTCTAAGCGGTATGTGTGGAGAAAACCAGGCACTGCTCATCACCTGCCCAATACAATCCCAACAGTGAAACATGGTGGTGGCAGCATCATGTTATGGGGCTATTTTTCAGCTGCAGGGACAGGACAACCAGTTGCAATTGAAGGAAAGATGAATGCGGCCAAGTACAGAGATATCGTGGAAGAAAACCTCATCCAGACTGCTCAGGACCTCAGACTGGGCTGAGGGTTCACCTTCCAACAAGACAATGACCCTAAGCACACAGCTAAAATAACAAAGGAGTGGCTTCGGAACAACTCTGTGAGCATTTTTGACTAAACCCAATTCAGCATCTTTGGAGAGACCTGAAAATGGCTGTCCACCAATGTTCACCATCCAACCTGACGGAACTGTAGAGGATCTGCAAGGAAGAATGGCAGAGGATCCCCAAATCCAGGTGTGAAAGACTTGTTTGCATCATTCCCAAGAAGACTCATAGCTGTACTAGCTCAAAAGGGTGCTTCTACTCAATACTGAGCAAAGGGTCTGAATACTTATGACCATGTGATAGTTCAGTTTTTCTTTTTTAATAAATTTGCAAATATTTCTACATTTCTGTTTTTTTCTGTCAAGATGGGGTGCTGAGTGTACATGAATGAGAAATAAAATGAACTTTTTTGATTCTATCAAATGGCTGCAATGACACAAAGAGTGAAAAATTCAAAGGGGTCTGAATACTTTCCGTACCCACTGTATAGTGTTTATGTCTTTAAAGTATTGCTTGTGCATTGCCAGTCAGGTGTGCCAGTAATACATAAATACAAATATATACAGTATATACACAGCGGGTGACATAAATATTGAACACCATTTCTCTCAGTAAATATATTTCCAAAGGTGCTACTGACATTACATTTTCACCAGATGTTGGTGACAACAGTGGAAGTAATACAAACATACAAAGAAACCAAAACAAATAAAGTTAAGAAATTAAGTTGTTTCATAATGTGAAATGACACAGGGAAAATATTGAACACATGAAGAAAGGAGGTGCAAAAAGGCATGAAAAGCCAAGACAACAGCTCTGGCGTGGCAGGACATTCACATAAAGCACGGAAGACTAGCATTTGCCAGCAGCATAGAGCCCTGTATTGCCCTGCTGGTTTGCTTCTAAAGCTAAGCAGGGTTGGGCTTGGTTAGTCCCTGGATGGGAGACCAGTGCTGCTGGAAGTGGTGTTGGAGGGCCAGCAGGGGGCACTCTTCCCTCTGGTCTAAAGATCTTTCCCAATGCCCCAGGGCAGTTATGGGGACATCAGCCCTGCGTAGGGGGCAGTCTTTTGGATGGGACGTTAAATGGGTGTCCTGACTCTCTGTGGTCATTATAAATCCCATGGCACTTATCGTAAGAGTAGGGGTGTTAACCCCGGTGTCATGGCCAAATTCCCAACCAAGCCTCTCACTTCAATCATGGCCACCTAATAATCCCCCTCCTTCCTAATTGGCATATATAACTACTAACCTCTCCACCTGATAGCTGATGTGTGGTGAGCGTTCTGGCGCAAAATGACTGCCGTGCATCACCCAACTGGGTGCTACACATTGGTGGTGGATGAGGTGGGCTTTCCCCCTCACTGTGTAAAGTGCTTTGGGTTCCGAGAAAATGAAAAGCGCTATATAAGTTGAATGCATTATTATTATTATTCACTATTCATACATACCTAAATTCCGATTGGTTGACTCTTCGTTTGCAGCTGAACTGCGACATAGCTCATTACCATAAAGTTGAATGAACTTTAACTTTCTGCTTGACGCTCTGGTCTCTCAACACGCCCAAAACGCAACACAGACTGACGTGCCAGTCCTTGCAGCTGAGAGAAGCCAGCTTCCATTGAAAAATGAATGACTTCCTGTAACTTTAAAGCTCAAGTCGGCAGCGGTGTGTACGTACAGGTAAAGTTTGCTGCAAAACATTTGGAAAAGCTTGTGAAATACAGGGAGAATATAGTGTGGTCAGATGAGAGCAAAATGGAACTGTTTGGATGCCATAATACACACCATGCTTAGAAGAGTAATGGCACTGCACATCACCCTAAAAACACCATAATAACAGTGATGTTTGGAGGTGGGAACATGGTGGTGTGGGCCTGCTTTTCAGTAAATGGTACTGGCAAACTTCACATATTTGAAGGAAGGATGAATGTGCAAATTTAGAGACATTCTTGACAAAAATCTGCAGCCATCTACCAGGATGATGAAGATTACACGAGGGTAGACATTTCAGCAAGACAACGATCCCAAACACACAGCCAATGTGTTCTTTGGTTTCAAAGAAAGAAAATAAAGCTGCTAGAATGGCCCAGTCAATCACCTTACTAAAATTCCACTGAAAATCTATAGAAAGAACTGAAGATCAAGATTCATAGAAGAGGCCCACGGAACCTTCAAGATTTGAAGACTGTGTGGAAGAATGGGCCAAAATCACACCAGAGCAATGCATGCGACTAGTTTCTCCATACAGGAGTCGTCTTGAAGCTGTCATTATCAACAAAGGCTTTTGTACAAAGTATTAAATGAATATCAGTAAGCGTGTTCAATACTTTTTCCCAGTCTCATTACACATTATTACACATAATTTGTGAACTAATATATATATATATATATATATATATATATATATATATATATATATATATATATATATATATATATATATATATATATATATATATATATATATATATATATATATATATATATATATATATATATATATAAAATCTGTTTGCCGTCTGACCATGTGGACAGATTCTCAATCTGTTTAAAACAGGCCAGAAAGTTCTTACCATCTGGAGGTCATCGATGCGGGTCGCAACCCCAGCAGCCATTTCTTTCCTCTCTTGTGGCGTCTCTGGACAAGGGTACAGTGAAGCTCGGAACCTGAGAGTTGTAGGACATTGTGGTTCGGTCAATTAGAAAGAACATCCGAAAAACAGCAATTAATCAAAAATCCCTTTATAGATTGATATGTGTGACCAGTAATTGCCCCTTACCCCTCACAGATCTTCTTTACACGAGACTTCAGCTGATCTCCTTGGAAGAAAATTATGAAGACAGACTTATAGACCTGGTCACTCTATAGAACACAGAAACATTCACAAGTTAGTTATTCAGCAGGCTTACAGAGGAACATTATGGTCAATGGTTTTGTTCAGGGATATCTGTCAAAATATTAGCTGAAATTCTAATGCATTGTAACATGAAGCGTATTCAATGAATCCTTAATGCCTCATATCACAACCAAATGATGGCAGTAAACTAACATAATACGTATAGCAAAATGTCAACAAGCCGTAGTCTTAAAATATAGTGATCCACTGAAGATGTGCTAACACCATTTTGACAAGTCCCTCAGTTTGTCACGTCAGAGCCACTGGATGGGTCCTAGCTTACTAACCGTAGCCACAGTTTGTCACGTCAGAGCCACTGGATGGGTCCTAGCTTACTAACATACCTGCAAACTCAGAAGGGCTGAAAAAGGTGACACATTTTATAAAGCCCCCCCCCCCCC
>JACXGM010002890.1:27209-44552 GCA_016801145.1 Umbra pygmaea | reverse complement strand
CTCACCCTATCTCTAAGGGAGATGCCCGCCACCCTTCTGAGGAAACCCATTTCGGCCGCATTTACCCTGGATCTCGTTCTTTCGGTCATGACCCAGCCTTCATGATCATAGGTGAGGGTAGGAACAAAAACTGCCCGGTAGATTGAGAGCTTTGCCTTCTGGCTCAGCTCGCTTTTCGTCACAACGATGCGATACAATGAGTGTAATACCGCCCCCGCTGCACCGATTCTCCGACCAATCTCCCGTTCCATTGTTCCCTCACTCGCGAACAAGACCCCAAGGTATTTGAACTCCTTCACTTGGGGTAAGGACTCATTCCCTACCTGGAGTAGGCACTCCATCGGTTTCCTGCTGAGAACCATGGCTCCAGATATAGAAGTGCTGATCCTCATCCCAGCCGCTTCACACTCGGCTGCGAACCGATCCAGTGAGTGCTGAAGGTCACAGGCCGATGATGCCACCAGGACCACATCATCTGCAAAAGTCAGCGATGACATACTCAGCCCACCGTACTGCAACCCATCCCCACCCTGACTATGCCTCGATATCCTGTCCATAAATACTACAAACAGGATTGGTGACAAAGCGCAGCCCTGGCGGAGACCAACCCTCACATGAAACGAGTCCGACTTACTGCCGAGAACCCGGACACAGCTCTCGCTTTAGTCATACAGAGATTGGATGGCCCTAAGAAGGGACCCCTTCACCCCATACTCATACGCCTTCTCCAAATCCACAAAACACATGTAGACAGGATGGGCATACTCCCAGGCCCCCTCCAGGATCCTTGTGAGAGTAAAGAGCTGATCCGTTGTTCCACGACCAGGACGGAATCCACATTGTTCCTCTTCAACCTGAGGTTTGACTATCGGCCAAACCCTCCTTTCCAGCACCTTAGAGTAGACTTTACCAGGGAGGCTGAGAAGTGTGATACCCCTGTAATTAGCACACACCCTCTGGTCCCCCTTTTTGAACAGGGGAACCACCACCCCAGTCTGCTATTCCTTTGGCACTGTCCCAGACTTCCATGCAATGTTGAAGAGGCGTGTCAACCAAGACAGCCCCTCCACACCCAGAGCTTTCAGTATTTCTGGACGGATCTCATCAATCCCTGGGGCTTTGCCACTGTGGAGTTGTTTGACTACCTCAGAGACTCCTACCAGGGAAATTGACGACAATCCCCCATCATCCTCTAGCTCTGCCTCTAATATAGAGGGCATAGAAGTAGGATTCAGGAGTTCCTCAAAGTGCTCCTTCCACCACCCTGTTACCTCCTCAGTTGAGGTCAACAGAGTCCCACCCTTACTGTATACAGCTTGGATGGTTCCCCGCTTCCCCCTTCTGAGGTGGCGGACGGTTTTCCAGAAGCACTTTGGTGCCGACCGAAAGTCCTTCTCCATGTCTTCTCCGAACTTTTCCCACACCCGCTACTTTGCCTCTTTCACGGCAGAGGCTGCAGCCCTTCGGGCCCTTCGGTACCCTGCAACGGCTTCTGGAGTCCCCCGGGATAACATATCCCGGAATGACTCCTTCTTCAGTCAGACGGCTTCCCTGACCACTGGTGTCCACCATGGTGTCTGTGGGTTACCGCCCCTTGAGGCACCCAAGACCCTAAGACCACAGCTCCCCACGGCAGCTTCAGCAATGGAGGTTTTGAACATTGTCCACTCTGGTGATGCCACCGTGCTGAAATTATGCACAAATCTTCTATAGATATTGGCAAAGCCAATAAATCATTGGAGCTCCTTCACAGTTCGGGGCTAAGACCAATTACACATGGCGGTTACCTTGCCTTTCTCCATATAAACTCCTCTTGGAGTTAGTACAAAACCCAAAAAGGGCACGTTGTGACATGAAACTCACTTTTTTCTGCTTTGACGTACAACCCGTTTTCCTGGAGACTTTAAAGGACTCTTTTGACACGTTGAATGTGTTCTGCCAGGAAATCAGAATAAAGGAGTTTGTCATCTATGTATATAACAACGAAAAGGTGTAATATGTCTTGGAATATTTCATTCATAAAAGACTGACAGACTGCTGGAGCATTGGTTAATCCATATGGCATGATCAGGTACTCGTAGTGTCCCTTGTGCATAATGAAGGCAGTTTTGTTATCCGTCACCTTCTTGGATCCATATATGCGCTGCGTAAGTCTAACTTTGTGTATATGGCTGCTTGGCCCACTTGTTCTAGGGCTGCTGGAATCAATGGGAGAGGATATCTGTGTTTTATGGTGACATCATTCAAGAGTCGATTATCAATACAGGGCTTGAGATCCCCATTCTTTTTTCCCACAAAAAGAAACTACATGCAGCCGGAGACGTGGAGGGTCTAATGAAGTTTTGTTGGAGTGATTTGTCTATTTACATGTTCATGGCCTCCTTTTCTTGCAGAGGTAAAGGGTAAATATGTCATTTGGGATAGCTGGCATCTGGGAGCAGGTCAATGGGGCAATCCCATTTATGAAAAGGAGGGAAAGTTGGTGCCTTTTCCTTGGAAAGCACCTGTCTGTAGCTGTCATATTCCTTAGGTATGTATGTAGGAGGTGCTCCATCACATTCCTCCACTGATGTGGCATAACAGGGTGTATTCAGACATCGAGAATGACAGTCATCACTCCATAAAACCAGTTCTCCTTTTTTGACAATCCTACCTGTACACTAGTAGTGGTTTTGAGTTTCTGGGTCGGGGAGGACAGTTAAGACGCTGCCTGAGGAAATGTCGACCCTCTCCACAGTACAAGCACACATGCTCCTGTATGAGTTGTTTCCTTTCTGTAGCAGAGGATAGGTGACCAGCCAACTTGCATAGGTTCAGGTTCATTGTCAACAGCGGAGCTAGGAATTGAAGATATAGCAGACCGGTTCGGGATAGGCAGGAATTTTCTACTGTCACTCATGAGTTTATCTATAGAAATGGACATAGATATATACTGCTGGAGGTTAGTAAGGGCCCCTCTACATGCTAACTCTGTCTGCAGTTTTCTGGACAGCCCGCGTCTATAAACCGTGAGCAAGGCTGTTTCACTCCAGCCACTGCCTGCGGCTAATGTGCAAAACTCGAGAGCATATTTAGCGGCAGAGCACATTCCTTGTTTGATTTCACATGGCATATCCCCCGTGCTGCAACCCTGTAACAGGGTGATCAAATACTTTGTTGAATACCTTAAGGATGTCTGATTTTGAACACAGTTCAGGACAGTATATCGACCATAATGCAGTGGCCCACTCCAGAGCCGTCCCATTTAACAAAAATGTGTTGTGGGATGCGTTCGGGTGAGTTGGTATGTTGGAAATTGTCGGTATTGAGGAAAATTAAGGATCTCACAGCAGTGTATTTGACAATTTGTTTTTGTTTGTGACATACAAATGCTTCAGTACATCAGAGATTGTACTGTTGCTTGTACGCATATAAAAAAACTGTTTGTCTCCTCTATGAAGTCAGTGAATCCAAGCAGTCATGTCAGTTTACTCCAGGCCTATTTCGAGTATAGCTATTGTTTGACCATGCATAATTTACAATGGCAACACCATAACTAAAGATTTTTCTTCTGATTCTGAGCCTCAACCCGAACCTACACCATCTAGGCCAGGAGTGGTCAAAGTTGTTTGAATGAGGGCCACATTAACTTTTGAAACCAAGTGAAAGGCTGCATTTTCAACTTTATGCAGTTCCAGTACCTTATTACACAGGTCTTTTGACAGTTCTTTTCTGCTCCCCGAGGCTCAGTATCATAGATTGTATATACCACTGGATGTAACATGTGTGACACCACCCATGTGTTTGTGAAGATCTGATTTGGGTCATCGAATTTGCCGTTACGGGCGCAGACATCTTGGTTGTGGATGTGACGATTTCAGACGGGAGGCAGGAGTAATCTAGCTAGCTAACTGATATTAATTGTGATGCTAATGAAAAACAGTATTAAAACTAAATGTAAAACAAAATGAAATGTTACTTGCCGGAAAAACTGAACTGCCAAATACTTTGAGTGTCTTGTCGTACAACTGAACGCCATAGTCACGCCCTAAACGCCCATTTGCTTTATTGCCGACTTTAAAATCAACAAGACCATAATTTAAAAAATGAACATCATTATATATTTCAGAAGGCTTAAATCTAGCGATTGAGACCATGTACTCATTACGAAAATGTTTACTGAGGTAATAAATCAAGTGAGATGCGTCTTTCATTTCATACACTGTTGCAGAAATCGAGCTCTTCTGCAACCAGACGAATCGCCCTCAGCTGGAATTCAGATAGAATGCAGGTTTTAGGCACTTCCTCATTTGCGTCGCTTTGCCAAACCGGATGCTCACCCTGTGCTCAATATCTAGCCTGCTCAGTGCATCCACGTGAGAGCTAGCAAACTCATTGACTATTTAAACACAGACAATAATTGCAATTTAAAATGCCACACATGTGGGAAATTAACCTTTAATTGCCACTTTAACCTGTGTGTGTCACACCTTGTGTGTCTATAACAAGGCCAAACATTCAAGGGTATGTACATTTTTGATCAGGGCCATTTGGGTGATTTCTGTTATCAGTATGGTTTACAAAGGTGCTAAAGAAATGTGTTATTATTAAAGGCTTCATATGAGCACTATCCTTACATAAGTCAGATTTTTTGTATGAACAGGCTTACTGTCAAAATCAATGCAGAAATTTCACAATTTCTGCCAAGGTATGCAAACTTATGAGCACAACTGTATTTTGGCATTTGAAAGTGTCATACTTTGTCCTACAGTGAAGTGCCTTATAGTTTTGTATTCAAAGGACTCTTGGCTACAAGATGAAGAAGTCAAACCTTCCTATATATATAAGCATAACTATGTTACTGAAGAGCAGGTAAATAAAGAGACGATAAGTTTAAATATACTGCAAATACCCTTCTACATCAGCAAAATAAGATTACATTTTTTTTAATTGGTTTATCTGTGGTGAATGGAACTGTGGTGGATATTCATATTATAAAATTTAGAGCCTAATACACTAGCAAAAATACAACAGCATGTGTTCTTTGATATTATATTTTTTTCCCTTCATATCCTACTGTTATTTAATACCTTCAACAACAACAAATATATTCTTTATGTAATCATCCATTCAGAGAGCATTTTAGGCTTTGTCATGAATCCCAATTCTGGGGCTCCCCCTGCTGGCGAGCATAGACTCCATAGGTCGGCATCTCCGTCCTTCTGACACTGCTGTACATTCCTCGTCCCTTAGTTACTGTGCACATGTGTCTTGTTCATTTATTAGGGTGTGTTTGTAGTGTGTGCTTGTTATAGTTAGTGTTGTGGGTTATTGTTCATTGGTCCGTGTTTGTGTCTACTACCGATACTTTTACGTGCTGACGACCAGTAGCCAGTCATTCCACCCCGCATGTCATTCTTTATCTTGGCATTACTTTTGCCCACGTATGTTGCCTTTTGGCTTTACTTACAAGGCAAAATTTCCTTTAAAAAGACAGCCTCATACCATCAGCTGCATCTGACTTCTCTCCACTCAATCATCATTACAGGCTTAAAACAACAGGTGTTTTAATAACAATAGGTGTGATGATGTTGATCGCTGGATGCAGTGATGGCTTGGCTGGAATCTGTGGAGGAGAGAGTGGATGTTAATGAGAAAGATTAGTATGCTAATGAGGCTGAGTGTGGTGAGCACTTGGTCGTTAAAGGTAGTGTGGAAGGCCTGGCAGTTCTAGTGTTAAAAATGAGAGAGCAAACAACATTAAAGGGCGCAAAGTGCCCAGACTTCCAGTAGCTGTCACACGGAAGTGGATAACAGGGACAGAGAGAACACAATAAAAAAGACATGAGGAGCAGAGGGAGTATACACACAGTATACACACAGACATAATTGGAACTATGTGTGAGTGATAATTAGGGTTGGGTTCCTACGCAACCGATAGGAATCAGACCAGATTAGAATGCAAATTTTGGTTCCTCCTTTCGAAGGACAATTAATGTGTTGACTGAAATATTTTCCCTCTGATAATCTGAAACGGACGTTTTGAATGCTATGAAATCTGTGGAATGTTCTCGCATGAACATTCCGGCGAAAAGAAATGTGCAGGTGAAACATACTGTAATAACAGGACGAATAAAGCCTAATAATATAACGGACAGCTGAAACATCATAAATGTGTTGCCTTACAACGTAAATCATGTTTTCAAAATAGTTTCCTGAGAACGTAATTTGGGAGAACATCTGAGATATACGGTAGCGCAAAAGAATAAGTCAGGAGAGGTGTCGTATCTTGCCAGAGAAGGCAAATATGGTCAAATTTGAAGCTGGTTCAGTTAGCATACCAACTTAAACGTACAATATGTACCTTTCTGCATTAAAAATACCTAAACTCACTATACCTATGTTATATATATATTTTAGTTGTGTACTTACATTATCACAAATGTTTCCACCAACTTTTAAACCCAGAGAAATTCTTAATGTAATTACAAAGACACGGGACGTTTCGTTTTGTCACCTTTCAATGGCGTCATATAACCTTTGACTCCTCTGCTTTCCATACTTCCCAGGGAGCCACCAAATGAATATTACATAAAGTGAATAACCAAAACTAAACATAACGTGAATAAAGCTATAATATACACTCACCTAAAGGATTATTAGGAACACCAAACTAATACTGTGTTTGACCCCCTTTCGCCTTCAGAACTGCCTTAATTCTACATGGCATTGATTCAACAAGGTGCTGAAAGCATTCTTTAGAAATGTTGGCCCATAATGATAGGATAGCATCTTGCAGTTGATGGAGATTTGTGGGATGCACATCCAGGGCACGAAGCTCCTGTTCCACCACATCCCAAAGATGCTCTATTGGGTTGAGATCTGGTGACTGTGTGGGCCATTTTAGTACAGTGAACTCATTGTCATGTTCATGAAACCAATTTGAAATGTTTCGAGCTTTGTGACATGGTGCCTTATCCTGCTGGAAGTAGCCGGCAGAGGATGGGTACATGGTCAGCCTGCACAGTGGTAACAAGGCATGATGGATCCATGTTCTCATTCTGTTTACACCAAAATCGAGACTCATCAGACTGGGCAACTTTTTTCCAGTCTTCAACTGCCCAATTTTGGTGTGCTCTTGCAAATTGTAGCCTCTTTTTCCTATTTGTAGTGGAGATGAGTGGTACCCGGTGGGGTCTTCTGCTGTTGTAGCCCATCCCCCTCAATGTTGTGCGTGTTGTGGCTTCACAAATGCTTTGCTGCTTACCTCGGTTGTAACGAGTGGTTATTTCAGTCAAAGTTGCCCTTCTATCAGCTTGAAGCAGTTGGCCCATTCTCCTTTGACCTCTAGCATCAACAAGGCATTTTCACCCTCAGGACTGCGGCATCCTGGATGTTTTTCCCTTTTCACACCATTCTTTGTAAACCCTAGAAACGGTTGTGCGTGAAAATCCCAGTAACCTAGCAGATTGTGAAATACTCAGACCGGCACGTCTGGCACCAAAAACCATGCCACGCTCAAAATTGCTTAAATCACCTTTCTTTCTCATTCTGACATTCAGTTTGGAGATCAGGAGATTGTCTTGACCAGGACCACACCCCTAAATGCATTGAAGCAACTGCCATGTGATTGGTTGAGTAGATCATTGCATTAAGGAGAAATTGGACAGGTGTTCCTAATAATCCTTTAGGTGAGTGTATTTAACAATACACAGCGCCGGCACTAGCTATAGGCAAGAACCGTTCACCTGGCAACACTACAGTTTATTTTGCTGGCAACACAATCTCGGATTTTCCGTTTTAAAATAATAGCGCTCGTATGTCATTACAATAATAATTGTTAATTCATTGCATAGATAGGTAGTGTATCCATGTTTATGTGTTGCTAAAATTAGTCTTGTGTTAGATAAAATAGGCTCTAGTGAATGTTTTTCAAATGTAATCATGTTTTCACAAGACACTGACAATATATTAAATCAAATTGTGTGTACAACATACTTGTTTCTGTTTTTAATAAAAAGTTATTAGAAGTATTATTATAAGTATTATTGAGTATTAATCTAGAGAAGGAGTTTCCTAATAAACTATGTAAATGTCTCATGTGTAGTGTTGTCTTGTAGACTTGACTAGCTTAGTGTTTATTTATTTGGCCACCAAAGTAGGCCCTGTTATATTAGAAGCCAAATTTGGCTTTGAGCTTGTTAAATATTTGTGTTCCTATTAAATTTGAGAACGCAACTCTCTGCGCTGGTTTCCCTTCCTTCAACCACTATATCTAAACATGACAGATTGAGAGACCCCTAGTGGCCAAAAACGACATATTGTACCTTTAACATTAATTTTGTTTCTTTAATTTCATTGTTCAGCTTTTCAAGAATCGGTTTAGGAATCGTTTTGGAATTGGAATCGTTTAAAAGGTACCAGTTCGGCATCAGAATCATAAAAATCCAAACGATACCCAACCTTAGTGATAATGAGACGAGACATTCGGGGTAGATGAGGAAGTTGAGTTAAGTGTCCAACAATATCAAAGAGGGGCGCTCATTCCACACATTGACCCCGATGCCTCTCAATGGCATGGCGGGGAAGGCGTGACAGGTAAAGTTGTGTGTTGAGAGTGTGATTCAGTTTCATGTTTTGTTTATGTAAAATAATGCTTGAAGACTGGTGATAAGATATGTATATAAAAAAAGGGGAATAAAGACCTGCACACTGATGAAATGAGGACAATGTCCAAAATTGGAGGTTTCAAAAAATGTTTTATCCATTCCCAAATTGTTTTTATAAACACACAACATATCAGAAATATAACACTGACATCTAATTTAATTAGCAGTGCAGGACGGGAAACTCTATGTTATATATGGGTTGCCCAACACATTGTCTTTGTCATATCACATGTTTTATTCCAAACAATAGATCACTCTGCTTCACCCTCAACAACCCACACTAGACTACTATTTCCTCATTTATTCCCATATTTAAATTCCTGGTTTTATGTTGTCACTTGTCGCTCACTTTTCAACAGTCGTAGACAATTTCCATGATTTTCATTTATAAATAATTGGGTGTTTGGATCAGCAATTTCATTTTGATCTATCAAATTACTAAAGGACACATAAATATTTCAGTAGTGAAATGAGGTTTATTGACTGAACTGAAAATGTGCAATATGCATCTAAATTAAATTGGACAGGTGCATAACTTTGGGCACCCCAACAGATATATCACATCAATATTTAGTTGTGCCCCCTTTAGTAGAAATAACAGCATCTAGACGCTTCCTATAGCCTGTAATGAGTTTCTGGATTCTGGATGAAGGTATTTTGGACCATTCCTCCTTGCAAAACCTATCCAGTTCAGTTAGATTTGATGGTTGCTGAGCATGGACAGCCCACTTCAAATCACCCCACAGATTTTCAATTATATTTAGGTCATGAGACTGGGATGGCCATTCCAGAACATTGTAATTAATTTTGAGCAATGTGTTGGGTCATTGTCTTGTTGAAATATCCATGCCCGGCGCAACTTCAACTTTAGTTTGAGTAGAGTCAAAGAGAACAACAACTTGCAATTGGCCACCTTAAATAACTTTTCTCATGATCTTGGATATTTTACTATCATTCACCAATGGCTTGACTTGATTGTTTGTATACGATTCACACTATGGGCCCTATCTTACACCCAGCGCCATTGACTTTTTACACAAACGCATGTATCATTCCTATCTTGCACCTGACGCATATGGGACTTTTCCTTCCACAGACGCGCGTCAGTAAATTAGGGAATGAACTTGCGTTCGTTGGGCAGTTCAGCAAAAAGAAGAGGAGTGTTCTGGCGCAGGAGGTACACTACTCAAATCGCAGCATTCTTTGTGGCTTGTTGTGTCACTTGCGTTTCGCGTTTGATACTTGCGTTTCAGATCGTTAAAATAGGACCCCAGGTATCACTCCAGTCATTAGTATGTGTATTTAAGTCCCTCTGTTTTACCATTCCCTTGTTGGTCATTGTCTCCTGTCATGAGATTCCATGCAGTGAGTTAAGTTTCTTTGTGTAGCCAGTTGTTTTATTTTCGTTGGCGGTTTATTCTAGACACATTCTGAGTGTAGTATATATTCAACCTTTTTAAATCCTCAAAAGCAGCTTGCTTTTGTATGTTTTTTCATATAAAAACATTTCATTTGTACCTTTGCACATGCCTCCTATCATCTCCCTACTCCTACACCATTACACACTGGCTTATTGTATTATTATCAAAATGTATGTGTGTCATTGCGAACCGTGGAAGGTAACACAATCTGATGAGACAAGTAATTCCTATGTCCAACACAATTCCACTCAAAATAGGAGATTATAAGAACATTTAGGCTAGCATTAACATACTACATATTTGGGAGTTGGGTTGGCTAGACTATCCTACCTGGCTTCGATTAAGTGAGGACCAAGATTGATGACCACTTAAAGGTCACTAACTCAACTACACTCACCCTAAAATGAATGAGTCAGCAAAAAATGAATAAAATATTGTGAGAAATCCAAATACTATACCACTTTTACTGAATATAAATTTCAATTTCCCATAGGTTGATGAGTTTAGTATTAATTGCATTTTATATGAAGTAGATACATCATGTTTAGAAGAATAGAAAAAATGTAAAGGAAAACTGGCCAGCTGTTGTCTTGTTGATGTCTGTCATTTTTCTGTTGGACAGAGTAGTCAGCATGATGAATTAAACATGTCAACAGCAGAACTAATTATGCATGTTCTTCTGCCACCAGAGCAGAGGAAGCAACTCAATGGTATTGTGTTGCTGACATCTGGACACAAGTTACATAATCAAAATATTCAAAAATCCCTTGTTCTGGCAGAGACTAGATACATTATTATGGTAGACAATTTGAGTCTTTGCCATCATGAAATGAAGGCACCAGAATCTAAATGACAGATAAGCCTTAAAAAGTCTTAAAAGATTTAGTTGTTTTTTATCACTGATGACCATTGCATTTCACTTTCAAATAAGCATGCACTTTTGGTCCGATAACAAGGATTCCATAAAACGGAGTGCATTCAGTACATGAATGTCAACCCAAAAGGGTACCAGACAGATGCTTACTTTAAAACACATAATGTACAGTGCCTTGCGAAAGTATTATGGTATAAGTGGAATACATTTTTTGAGATTTTTAAACTTTTTTAACAAATAAAAAACTGAAAAATAAGTTAATACTTTGTAGCACCACCTTTTGCTGCGATTACAGCTGTAAGTCGCTTGGGGTATGTCTCTACCAGTTTTGCACATCGAGAGACTGACATTTTTGCCCATTCCTCCTTGCAAAACAGCTTGAGCTCAGTGAGGTTGGATGGAGAGCTTGGTGAACAGCAGTTTTCAGTTCTTTACACAGATTCTCGATTGGATTCAGGTCTGGACTTGGACTTGGCCATTCTAACACCTGGATATGTTTATTTGTGAACCATTCAATTGTAGATTTTGCTTTATGTTTTGGGTCATTGTCTTGTTGGAACACAAATCTCCGTCCCAGTCTCAGGTTTTTTCCAGACTCCATCAGGTTTTCTTCCAGAATGGTCCTGTATTTGGCTCCATACATCTTCCCATCAATTTTAGCCATCTTCCCTGTCACTGCTGACGAAAGCAGGCCCAAACCATGATGCTGCCACCACCATGTTTGACAGTGGGGATGGTGTGTTCAGGGTGATGAGCTGTGTTGCTTTTACGCCAAACATAACGTTTTGCATTGTTGCCAAAAAGTTCAATTTTGGATTCATCTGACCAGAGCACCTTCTTTCACATGTTTGGTGTGTCTCCCAGGTGGCTTGTTAGCCCACTAGTTGGGGCTCCCCGTCATAGCGTTAGGTTTCCCCAGCCCTCTGCCAGTCCACCCAGTCCTCCTAGCTTTCCCCTCTCCCAGCATAGCTCCGTTAGCCTGCTAGCTCTCTGGCTAGCGTTGGTAGCCCCTCTAGCTGTTCCTGTACCAAGGCTAGCTCCCATAGCTTACATAGCTTTCAGGCTACCCCAGCTAGCTTTCAGGCTAACCCAGCTAGCTTTCAGGCTACCCAAGCTAGCTCTCAGGCAACCCCAGCTAACCCACAGGCTACCTCCATTAGCTCACAAACTAGGCATGTCTCCAGCTCTCAGGCTGGTTGTTTCACTGGCTTTCAGGCCAGATTAGGTCCTAGTCCCCAGGCTAGCTCAGTCAGTCCCCAGGCTAGCTCAGTCAGTCCCCAGGCTAGCTCAGTCAGTCCCCAGGCTAGCTCAGTCAGTCCCCAGGCTAGCTAAGTCAGTCTCCAGGCTAGCTTTCTCGGCCCAGTTACTGCCCCCGTTACTGCCCCAGTTCCTGCCCCTGTTACTGCCCCAGTTTTTGCCCCTAGGGCTTCAGGTATTGCCCTGGGCCCCACCAACTCCCAGGTTAGCGCTCTAAGCTCCACTAGTGCTCAGGTCCAGTGCGGTCACCCGCAGTGTAGGGCCCCCTGTCTGGGCATTAGGCCCCCGCAGTACCCTAGCCCTCAGGCTAGCTCCCCTAGGCCTCCCCTACGTTCCCACATTAGGGACAACATGCCCCTTGTAGGATGGTTTAGAGCCCCTGTCCCCGTCTGTAGGATCTACTGTCCTATGGAGGTCGACCGACACCCTAAGAAACTTTTCGGGGTGGGGGCGATGTGGGGTGGGGAGGGGCCTCCACACCCCTCGGTGGCAGCCCTGTCCTGGAAGAGTCCCGGGAGGGACAGCGCTGCCCACTGCCACCGCTTCCTGCAGACTGCCCACTAGCCGAGAGGGACCTGGTGGCCCTCGCTATTTCCAGGTTGGAGGGTTCGGCTCTGTCATTTGCCCTGGCCCTGTGGGAGACGGACCACCCTCTGTTGGAGGACCACCGGGGGTTCACCCCCCTTTTGGAGAGAATGTTTGGGCCTCTCCCCAAGAGGGCCACCCCACAGTCTCCGCCAGCAGCCTGCCCACCGCCAGAGCCTCCGGCAGCAGCCTGCCCACCGCCAGAACCTACGGCAGCAGCCTGCCCACCGCCAGAGCCTCCGGCAGCAGCCTGCCCACCGCCACCGCCTCCAGCAGCAGTCTGCCATCACCGCCGCTGACGTCCGGACCCCCGTCCGGACCCCCGTTGCGGACGTCCGGACCCCCGTCGCCAACGTCCGGACCCCCGTCGCCGACATCCGGACCCCAGTCGCCGGTGTCCGGACCCCCGTCGCTGACGCCACCGCCGGACCTCCCAGACACCCTGCCACCAGGGCTCCCAGACACCCTGGCGCCAGGGCTCCCAGACACCCTACCGCCAGGGCTCCCAAACACACTGCCGCCAGGGCTCCCAGACACTCTGCTTGGGCCAGGGCTCCCAGACACCCTGCTTGGGTCATGGCTCCCGGTCACACTGCCACCAGAACCCACTGTCTTGCCCTTCCCCTGGCCACTTGAACTGCCTTGTCCCTGGCGCCACCTGAACTCCCTTGCCCCTGGCCGCCCTCTGTCCCTCCTGACCCTGGGCCGCCCTCTGTCCCTCCTGACCCCGGGCTGCCCTCTGTCCCTCCTGACCCCGGGTCGCCCTCTGTCCCTCATGATGGTTTGCCTTTATTTTGAAGTATGTGTTATCATTCCCTTCAGGAGTTAACCATGCTTCTTCCGTAGCTGGGGTTGCTGGGACATTGAGTCAGGATACGTAAAGCTGTATTGCCTAGTTCGGTTTGATTACATATTGCGAACAGCCATGGCCTGTTAGTTCAGTTGAGATCTGATATAAATACAACCCCAACTAGGGAGGCAGCGTGGATTACTGTCAACTGTCAGTGTGGGTTGCTGCTACCTTTCTAAGTTTGGTCCAGAACACGTCTGAGGTACTGTGGTGACAAGTGAGTCACCTGGTTCTTGTGTTATGCGTATCGTCTGTTTGTTATTCTTACATATTTACTCCTTTCTGACGTTGTGCCAAACTAGTTGAAGAAATCAGGGCATGGGTCCATTTTGTAGAGACTGGGCAGTGATGCTCTGCAAATCGAGTGTCGATGCCAAATGCTAGCGGCCCAGGGAGTGGTAAACTAGGGCACTGGTGAATGGACAGCCATGGTGGTTGGAGACGGGCTGCGTCGGACGGGCACAACTCCAGGGCTTCAGTGTTGGAATTCCTTGGATGAACTTGTGTCGTCGGACGGACGAGAGGTAGGTCGATCTCAGATCTGTGTTGATTGAAGATGCTCTGTATTGTTGGTATTGGCTCAGCTTAATATGTAGCTTAGCTGATGTAGGCTAGCCAGTAGCAGCTAGTTAGCTATAATGGTCTGGTAGGTGGGATGAGAAGTATGATCCATATCGTAGTTTGAAACAAAAGCACCGAGCTGATGGTACTTTACACAAGCTGGCTGATCGGAGAAATGTGGGACCATAGGCCAGTCGATGCACATAAGGACAGCAGTCGCGATTCGGTAGAGTGGTAGGTAGCTAGTTGCTAACAACAGACGTATAGCTAGCTATCTACCGGGGATCCAGGTGTGGTAGATAAACTGCAGGAAACAAGTCCCCGTGGGTAATGTGGTTAACCAGAAAGTATCCGTAGAGGAGGAGAGGATCGATTATAAAGAAAAAGAAAATTAGAAAGCAAAGGATAAAGACGAGAAGACAAAAGGGGCTATATACACTGGATGGGACGAAAACACAACTTGCACCCTTACGCCATCTTGGAAGTGAGATCAAAAATGAACTTTTCAACCAGTCTACTCAAGGCTCTATGTGATCATCCTCCGGAGCAGCTAGAGGATGATTTACACTTCCTCTGGTCTGGCACAGACAAAATCTACCCATGGGTGGACCTGGAGCTATACTCCTCTGAGAAAGAGGAGAAAGACTGGGAGAAGGGCAACAAATTGGAAAACCCTGAGGGGGACTTCTATGGGCTCCCAGTGTATTACAGTTCATTACAGCAGAAGCTGGAGGAGCAGAGAAGGTGCTATGATCTTGCTTCCCCCATGGGATATATTTGGGGGCCACTGTGGGTTGTGGAGGCCCTGCACCACCTACCTGGGCCAACAGTCCTCCAGTCTCTGCACCAGTCTCTGATTGTAATTAACGTCTATGTATAAATAGTAAATTAATTTTGTAAAATACCCCTGCACATTTCTTCTAGGGCTGCACTGACTTTGCTGGATACTGAGCCATGGAGATAGCAAAGGATCTATCAAAGGCCCTGCGAGAAATGGTGGTTGAACTTCATAACCCTTGTGTGTTGTTTATATTGCTGTTCATCACCCAATGTTCGCAGGTCTGTTGGACCCACAACATAATTTGGTTATTAAAACAATACAGGCATCACAATTTTTGTGAAAATACTTAACAATTAAAAGCAATATAAACAGCGGATATTTGCCATTTACCTCTGCTAGATCACATTTATCAAGAGAAGTGCTATTTTTTGTGGGGGTGTACACACACAGGCTGCTGTGTGTCTGTCTGAGCAACTCAGCAGCGGAGGGGGAGATAGATACCGCTGAGCTGAGCCGCCGGGTCGGCCCGGGTGTCCAGTCCTTCGTGATCTTACTCTCGTATTCTTTAAGGTAATTTCTGGTTTTGTCAAAGGAGACTGGTGGCTTTGAAGACAGCATATAACGGCTTCAGTTCCCCGTTGGAAACGGCTGTTTGACGGCAAGGCAAAGTAGTGAAAATATTCTAAATATTTTTAGGTGGCTAAAATAGGTTTTGCTGCCATGCCTTGCTATCCTTTGTTTTAAATCAACTACATAAATTAATAAACAATACATTTAACGTTAGTGTTAGTAGTGCCTCTTGTTTAGTCAGAGCATTAGTTAGCTATACCTTTTTCCAGTTTATACATTCTTATTTCCTAAGAAACTAGTGAACGCTCATAGCTTTACTTTGACCTGCATCACTTTCCAACTTTATACAAAGCTGTGTGATATATCGTTTTTTTAAACTGGTAAGCAAGCCTCGTTTGGCTTCTGCCTTTAATGATGCTGCTGCTAACATTAGCTCATCAGAGGCTAAGGCTACTACAACTGCCCGCGTATCCTCCACAAGCACTTCTCCAGATCCTGTACCCTCCACAAGCTCTACCCCACAGCAAACTTCTCTTTCAGCTGCCCTACCTCATGCCATTTGTGACTTGAATAGTGATACACCATCCCAGCCAATATTAGGTAGCTACCCAAAGCACACATTCAATGCTATATGCAGGTAATTTAATCCTGCCTGGTACCACACACAACCATGAAAAGAACAGATACTATGTCAAGAGCACTGGTGGTGTAGTTCAGTTTGTGTGTGGCTTCATGGAACAACTGAAACCCTAAAGTGTGATCACCACAACACTAATACTAATGACGACATTAATGCAGGTCTTTTTTATTTTTAAATACACCTTAGAGAAGGACCACACGCTTGCTGATATTGCTAAGGGCATACCTAAAAATGCTAGGTACACCTCCAAGGATATTAAAAATGAGATAATTCAAACACTGGCACCCATGCTTCTGGAAGAGGGCAAGAAGAGATATGCAAACGCTGACAGGTTTAATGTTGATAATTTGTCTATAATAATTTGGTTTGTGTGCAATTCCATAAAAGAGGTGCATCTGATTGGGTTGCTTGACTTGCATCAACTTGATGCTGAGTACATTTCCACTGAAATGCTGAAACATTGTTCTGATGCTGGCTACAGTGCTGACGCAACGTGATCTCCTAGAAATCCTGATACTACCACGGACACTTAACTTCAAAGTCCGTGGCAGATCCACGGAATGTCCGAAAATTCGGTGACACTGCCATGGATTTGAAAGTTAAGGATCTGTGGCAGTTTCACAGAATCGCATGATGACGTAGCACAGTGTAAATAGCGTCGATTTTGCAGGTTGGTAGGTTGGGGATGGTGGGCGGGCGTAAAAACATGCGACTAACATACCAAAGATTGCGAGTTCGAATCGAGGCGGACACTTTACATGTATTCTGTTTTCTATTCAAACGCGAAGCAGACGTGTTGCAAACATGCTTTTTATCTTTTTTTACTCCCTAAATACAAGTTACATCGAGTTAACAGCAAGGTTTCTGAGTGGTTAAGTTTAGGTTAGGGGTTTGGGAAAGGCTTAAATCGAATTAACAGCAAGGTTTCTGAGTAGTTAAGGTTAGGTTAGGGGTTTGGGAAAGGCTTAAATCGAATTAACAGCAAGGTTTCTGAGTGGTTAAGGTTAGGTTAGGGGTTTGGGAAAGGCTTAAATCGAATTAACAGCAAGGTTTCTGAGTAGTTAAGGTTAGGTTAGGGGTTTGGGAAAGGCTTACATCGAGTTAACAGCAAGGTCTCACTGTGCGCCAGTCGCAGACTTTTCCGTGAAACTGCCAC
>JACXGM010002890.1:0-27109 GCA_016801145.1 Umbra pygmaea | reverse complement strand
CTCACTGTGCGCCAGTCGCAGACTTTTCCGTGAAACTGCCACGGATTTTAATCTGTGGCAGTTTCACAGAATTTTCGCCAATTCCGTGGAACTGTCACGGATTCTGATGGTCATACTCCGTGGCAGTTTCACGGATTTCTAAGAGATCAGGCTGTGCTGACAACATAGTTAGCCAATGTTATGATGGTGCATCAGTGATGAGTGGAGTATGAGGTGGTGTGCAAGCACTGCTTCACGAGAAGATTGCTAGATATATTCCATATATCCATTGTTTTAACCACCAGTTACACTTAGTGGTTGTGCATGCCACGTAGGGTGAGCCATGTACTAAAACGTTTTTTTTTCTGTTTCTAGTTCCTTGTATAACTTCTTCTGTCACCACTGTGCATCACAAAAGTATGATGCTGGACAAGCCATTATGATGTGACAAGGTTCATTGTTGAGAATGAAGACAATCTTCTCACTATCCTGTCAGAGATCTCTGAGGATGATGATGCCACAGCTGATTTGTGCACCGAGGCATCAGGCCTGTTAATTCAAATTAAGTGATTTTCTAGTGTGCATGCTTTCTGTCTTGAAACCAGCTAATGCAATTCTACAGTCTCAGTCTGTGGATATGTGCACTGCTTGTGAAGTTGTTTGTGCATCAATGCAGTCCTTTAAAGACATCTTATTTACCTGGTTAAATAAAGGTAAAAAAAATAAAATAAAAAAAATAAATAAATTACTGCTGGAATGAGCATTCTCAGGCACCTGCTGGGGTTTTACATCCTGCAAAGAGGAGAACATGAAGTAAACACCTCTGTGAAAGTTTTGTGCTCTTAACTGTCGGTCACACAGATTCAGATAATCCTACATCACTCGTTCTCAGTCTCTGAAAAGATCCCTGCTCAACATCCTTGACAGGGCCATTTCTGAAACGGACCACAGATTTTCCTAGAAGAATATTGACCAAATGACAGCCATATCCAGAACCCAAATCTGGTGCATTTCTAGATTTCACCTTGTTGCGCCCTTTGCATGTGCTTGCTTGCAATGTAGCAGATGATGTGAGACTGAAAAATGAAATTTGTGTTGCGAAACCAATGTTACACTGTGTGTAAACACCTGCAGGAGTATAAAGAAACTTTTCATGAGTTACAAAAATTGTATGTAACAGCCCTGGTAATTAGAGCGTCTTCAGCAGCATGTGAGAGTTCCTTCACCACACTGTCACGAGTCCTTTCCCCCTATCCTCGCACCATGCTGCATGAAAGAAAGAGGAATTTGGTGATCTTGGCCCATGACAAATCCATTACAAATACTTTAGACATGGATGAATTTGTGAGAAAAGGGAAACAGTAGACTAATGTTGTAGACAAACAGACATGAATATATGACTACAGACATGGACAGACATGCAGACACAGACTAAATTGGACCTGTATATACTGTATAGTTCCACTAAACTTTCACTACAGACATGGATATATGACTAAAGACAATAAATAAGTGTGAACTGGGCCAGTATATATTGTATATAGTTACATCTCCAACCTCTGGGCTACCTACAGCCCAAGTCGCCCACCTATTATTTTAACAGCACACCCTAATATAGCAGGCTAGAACCGGCCTTGATTGTAAGTGCTAATCTATGGAATGGTTTAGTGTGGAAGCAACCAAGCGAATTCAGCAAAGTGAATTTGCCTGCTGAGGCAGTCAAGGCTATCTTTGCTGCGCGCTACTATAGGCCGCAGATAGGGCTCATAGTTCTTCTACTGAGTAACCCAGAATGTGTGTTCACACTGCTCTGGGTCCTGCGGGTCAGTGTGACATAAGAGAAGGAGAAAGTCACGCTTAGACAAGGGGTTCTCCAAGATGCCTGAATGTTCTAGAGAGCCCACTGGCCACAACAAGCCTAGGATGCGGTCCCAGAAGAAAAGGGCAAGCAAATGGGGACATTGCAAAAAGTATTGGTTTTCATTCTGTATGATGCTCAAGGGCGTGGTTCCTATTTACTATAAAGAGCAATGGATGTTTATTGATCGGGGGCAATCAGAGCAACCAGCTACCAACCTATTGTAAAACTTGACCCATTCCCCAGGATTGCCTGGGGGCACTTCAAGCTCTAAGGGGGTAAAATTCTGCCTGGTAATATGTCGATATTTGGGTCTCTGAAAGGGTCATATTTTGTCCTACATTGAAGTGCTATATAGTTTTGGATTCAGAAGGCTCTTGGCTACAAGATGAATTAACATTTTTGAGATTTTCATGCATGATGTCATATTGATATATAGTAAAAATATAAAAAACATTTGTTTATTCTTTTGTTAATTTTTGTGAAATTACTGTTCACTTAAACCTTGAAGATAATCCATATTTGCATGCCCCCAGGTCTTGAGAAGCAGTGTGACAAAGTTTGGGGAACACAAATTAGTAAATGCAACAATGTATGTACATATTTTCACTATATTACTTTACGCTTTCAAAAACACAGCCACCCTCCCCAACAAAACTAATAATGTCTTTTAGTGCAGGGTGATGTCCTACATCCTTGCAGAAATGTTATTTTGTCCTACTTCCTGTCTGTAATGTTTTTAATTGGTCAATATCAGGAGAAGGCTTTGACACGCTCAAGCGTCATTTGAACATGAAGGGTTTTAAACTGACATAGCCAAAGGTTACCGTATCTGACTCATGGCTTGTTAATTGACCAAGGTTTTTTCTCAGTATTTTCAGCCCTAAACAAAAAGCAAATGTTAGCTTGATTTAACAACTTTGGAATCTTGCACTCATCATGGAAATTAAATACTTGTCTCTGAAGCAGAGATTGATTGGGCAATAAATTTCATTTAAAGGGGCACGGTCCCTGGTCATTACGTTATTAATGTTTAATTTTACAAAATATTTTATTTTGAGTTGACATTGCTACTAAGCGATGTCTATATTGAGATTGTAAAGCAGGGCTCCCTCCCTTGAACTCAGTCTCCAGTCTCAGCCAGTAAATCCAGTCAGCCTGACAGAGGAAAAGTCTCACTAAAGGTGAGTTCTACCACCCTGTCAGCCTGCTTTGACGTGACTATATATATCTCGAAAACTCTAGCTATCTGACTGGAAATGTTAATGCCTTCAATAATACAGCCCAATCAGACATGCTTTTTCACAGGCAAATAACCATTTGGTAAACCACATCGCTTATCGAGTGAACGGTGTATGAATTACTGCACTTTTTACGTGACAATTGGCTGCTCAGCTGTTCCATGGCCAGGTGTGTTCCACCATTAGTTCATTTACAAGTAAGCAGATAAAAGGTTTAGATTTTATTTTAAATGTTGCATGTGCATTCACCTATGTTGCAGTTAACTGTCAACATTAAGTCCAAAGATCTGTCACTGTCAGGGAAGCAATCCATCAATAGGATGAAAAATCCAAACAAACCCATCAGAGAGATATCGAAAACATAAGGTGTGGCCAAATCAATTATTTAGTACATGTTTTAAATGAAAGAAAGCACTGGTGAGCCCAGAAACAGCAAAAGGCCTGGAACAACCTTCCTTGATGAGACAAAGATCAACTACTGGTATTACCCAGAGGTGGGAATTTACTTGGTTGCTGGTAAGATATGAACTCCCTTTACTCAGTAACTCAGAAAAGTACTATTACTCAAGTAAATTCCCACCTCTACTAGTACCAGAATAATGGGAAGAGAAGAAGGGAAAAATCTTCTTCAGTATAAAGTATGAAGAATGGAAGAACCTTCTCATGATCCGTTTGGCTGGGTTCACACGTTTTTCACAAGTTTTTAATTAAGGCCACAATTACGTTGTTGGGAGTATTGGGAGTTGATAACTAACCAATGATGTATGAAATGAATAGAAAGAGTAAAAAAGTATTAATTATGGTTACTAGTTAGTTATGAATTCCCAATACCTGGTCATTTCGATTTTAATTAAGAGCTTGCAAAATGGGTGAACCCCACTAAGTACATTTATTTTGTACTTTTTTACATCATTATGGTATGGGCATTCTGGCTGTCAAAGGAACTGTTTCTCCTGTATTTATTTATAATGTGATGTCACAGTAATGGGTGGATATGGAGAGAGGGAGACCACGCAGGCAGGTAGTTGTTTGTTGATTTAATGACATGTTGTTCCCGACTTGCATAAATAAATAATATATATGGAGACAGCACAAATTTCAGACGATACATAAACTATGCTCTTTCTCGTGGCACAGGACACGACTGGAAATACGCATAAGCTCAAACAAATATTTACAATCTACTTACATCTCGCTAAATGTGGCGAGGACACGACATAGAGGATTTACCTTACGTCGTGTATACAGTGGGTACGGAAAGTATTCAGACCCCTTTTAAATGTTCACTCTTTGTTTCATTGCAGCCATTTGATAAAATCAAAAAAGTTCATTTTATTTCTCATGAATGTACACTCAGCACCCCATCCTGACATAGTCATAAGTATTCAGACCCTTTGCTGTGACACTCATATTTAACTCACATGCTGTCCATTTGTCCAACCATCCTCCTTAAGATGGTTCTACTCCTTCATTGGAGTCCTGCTGTGTTTAATTACACTGATTGGACTTGATTAGGAAAGGCACACACCTGTCTATATAAGACCTTACAGCTCACAGTGCATGTCAGAGCAAATGAGAATCATGAGGTCGAAGGAACTACCCGAGGAGCTCAGAGACAGAATTGTGGCAAGGCACAGATGTGGCCAAGGTTAAAAAATAATTTCTGCAGCACTCAAGGTTCCTAAGAGCACAGTGGCCTCCATAATCATTAAATGGATGAAGTGTGGGACAACCAGAACTCTTCCTTGACCTGACCGTCCAGCCAAACTGAGCAATCGTGGGAGAAGAGCCTTGGTGAGAGAGGTAAAGAAGCACCCAAGGATCACTGTGGCTGAGCTCCAGAGATGCAGTAGGGAGATGGGAGAAAGTTCCAAAGTCAACTATCACTGCAGCCCTCCACCAGTCAGGGCTTTATGGCCCAACGGAAGCCTCTCCTCAGTGCAAGACATATGAAAGCCCGCATAGAGTTTGCCAAAAAACACATGAAGGACTCCCAGACTATGAGAAATAAGATTCTCTGGTCTGATGAGACCAAGACTAAACTTTTTGGCATTATTTCTAAGCGGTATGTGTGGAGAACCAGGCACTGCTCATCACCTGCACAATACAATCCCAACAGTGAAACATGGTGGTGGCAGCATCATGTTATGGGGCTGTTTTTCAGCTACAGTGACAGGACGACTGGTTGCAATTGAATGAAAGATAAACAACAACAAGACAATGACCCTAAGCACACACCTAAAATAACGAAGGAGTGGCTTCGGAACAACTCTGTGACCATTCTTGACTGGGACAGCCAGAGCCCTGACCTAAACCCAATTGAGCATCTTTGGAGAGACCTGAAAATGGCTGTCCACCAACGTTCACCATCCAACCTGATGGAACTGGAGAGGATCTGCAAAAAAGAATGTCAGAGGATCCCCAAATCCAGGTGTGAAAGACTTGCATAATTCCCAAGAAGACTCATGGCTGTACTAGCTCAAAATGGTGCGTCTACTCAATACTGATCAAAGGGTCTGAATACTTATGACCATGTGATATTTCAGTTTTTCTTTTTAAATAAATTTGCACAAATTTCTACATTTCTGTTTTTTTGTCAGGATGGGGTGCTGAGTGTACAATCATGAGAAATAAAATGAACTTTTTTGATTTTATCAAATGGCTGCAATGAAACAAAAAGTGAAAAAAAGAGGTCTGAATACTTTCCGTACCCACTGTATATAAGTCTTGGAAACTAACGGAGGTCATATACAATGTGTAACAAGATAACACCAATGATAATGTAATAATGAACTGCGCCTTCCTCTCGTTCACCTGGACTAATATAGGGACTGAGCTGCCAGCTGAGAGTGCTCAGGTAATTAGAGGTTATTAGACCAACTCAGTCCCCAATCAGTACCAGGTGAAAGAGAGGAAGGCACCACACACAACACATATGCAATAACTAAACAAGTCAACAGTGCATTACACTGGCCATATTCAAAACACAAAAGGTATCCACAATAAACACAAATACAATATTAATGTATATACACAAGGAGTCCAATACTCAAATTATGAGTCCACTCCAGCCCACCCTGGGCTGGATGTTACATGTGACAGCTGACAAAGCAGCAGGATGACTTATGAAGTTTGTAGGTCTATATTATTTGCTCAGATTCAGACAAATTCTACAAAGCTCATTGGACGGTGCTTCACATTGCAGTTCGACAATGACTTGAACAAAGCATAATGTGAAAGCAACCTGATACGTTTTTAAGGCAAAGAAGTGGAATGTTCTGCAATGGTCAATTCAAATACATGACCTGAATCCAATTGGGTATGCATTGCACTTGCTGAAGGTAAACCTGAAGGCAAAATGCCCCAAGAACAAGCAGGAACTGAAGACAGCTGAGATAAAGACCTGGCAGAGCATCACCAGGGAAGGAACCCAGCATCAGGTGATGTCAATGGGTTCCACACTTCAGGCAGTCATTGACTGCAAAGGATTAGCAAAAGAAGTATTAATTCTTACAATTTTTATTCATGATTATGTTTGTTTGTCCAATGACATTTGAGCCACTAAAATTGGGGGGCTATACAGTTTTTTTCATACAATAATATTGACAAAACCCTTAAATTAAAGATGAAAGTAGGGGGGTCCCCGTTGCATATTGGGCTAAGTCGTTGCATTGCAGGACACTCTATGACATGATGGTCATGGGTTCAAGTCTGACCATGGGTTCTCTGACCTTCCCTAGGCCTCCAGCATGAGGCAGCACAAAATTGGCATAGTGCTGCCCGGGATTTGGGTTACATAAATCAAATTATCCTACCATGTCGCTCTCCAGCGGCTCCTTGTGTTCAGATCGTAAATTAAATTGCGGAAGTAAGGTGAACGTAATCATCCTGTGCATGATCCAAATAAAGGCTTCCGTGAGTGAACAGTGGGAAAAGAATTGGGGGCTCGGGTGACGTGGTTGGATGAATGTCCTCATGTCAGCCTGCTGCCGACACCAAACACCTCTGTAAAACATCATGCTACCACCTCAAGAACATCGCCAAACTCCGTCCAATACTTACCCTGGCAGATGCAGAGAAGCTCGTCCACGCCTTTGTCTCCTCCAGGCTGGACTACTGTAATGCACTCCTCATCGGGATCTATGGCAAGAACATCCAGAGACTTCAATACATCCAGAACAGTGCTGCCAGGATCCTGATGAGGGTGCGCAAGCATGATCACATCACCCACATCCTGAAATCTCTTCACTGGCTCCCTGTTTCACTCAGGATTGAATATAAGGTTTCCCTCCTCACCCACCAGTGCCTTCACGGTCATGCCCCTGTTTACCTACAGAAGCTCCTCATCCTTCAGACCTCTTCACGCACCCTCCGTTCTGCAAGCACAAACACCCTCCAAGCCCCTAGAACCAAACTCTGTAGCATGGGTGATAGGGCCTTCTCATCAGCTGCACCGAGGCTGTGGAACGCCCTCCCTGACCACCAGAGGGCCAAACAAACTACTGATGTTTTTAAACGAAACCTAAAAACTTTACTAAATGTATTTTATGGGTTTTCCTTCTAATTATTTAATTGACCTTGATCTTTTATTTTTTATTATTGACCTTTTTTTAGTGCTACTATATGCCCTGTAGCACTTTGAGATTATTTTAATATAAAGTGCAATACAAATTAAATTTATTATTATTATTATTATTATGTGCACGCCCCTCACCGTGCCACAGATCTGTACAAGGATTTGCGAAGCTAGCGATAAGGCAGGATTAAAGAGGGAATTGGGAAGGGAGGAAATTCAAGAAAAATTAATGAAGATGAAAGTCCACAATCAAAGCACCTATTGATTGTTTCCTTTCAAATCCATGGCCCCAAATTCTTTCTGTCTAATTACAAATGGTTTTACGCATCCACAGCATTGTTTTCTTCTAAATTACATTTTACATATGGTCAGTCTCGAAAATATTTGATCAGTAACACAAAAGTAATTTATTTTGCTATGTATGCCACCTTTCTTAATTAGACAGAAAGAATTGGAGGCCATATCCAATTTCCTCCATTACTTCTGCCCGTACAAGATAACCTTATGGGTCTCAGTGCTCTTAGCGCTGAAAGGGCTGTTATAGTCCCATCTGGAAAATGTATCATCCCCATTCATTGTGGTTTGTTCTCTGTTTAGATTTAATTTGGACATAGACATGCAATATCATTTAGGCCTTATATTTCCAATGCACTATTTACACCTTCTCTCAAAGTCAAAAGCTTCTAGCTGCGGATTTCAGAAAAGATTTGAGAGTGTAAAATATACTCTATTTACATGACTGTGATTTTCCCATTTGAAGATCTGGTTAGAGAGCACAATACACCCCAGGCAACCTTTTTCAGCTTCTGTACCTCTAGATTCGCAACTTTATGGAAGATATGTTCACTCCTTACCCATGTCCTCTACCCACCAGCTTAAATATTCTACTTGTGGTTCTCGCATTATATTTGTAAGATATGACAGACATTTCTTGACTACTCTCAAAACATGATAATAATTGTTTGTATTGTTACTGTTGAAATTTAAAATAGTAATCATATTGTAAGCTCCTGTACTGTTTTTTATTTTCTTTTGACTTTTAATTTGACATATTCTCATCTCCACTACAACCTCAGTGTGCAAGTGAACTACATTTTCTAGATTTTTTAGAAATCAATTTAAAGGGGCCCCTAAATCGTGTAGCAGTAAAGTCACTGGGCGACCAGGGGACTCACAGATGGTGCTGTAATTGGCTGTTGGTGATTGGGGGGTGGTTAGTAATCAAATTGGTTTGCCTGCCCTGCCTCATCATGCTCTAGCATCTCATGTCCGGAGAGTGCGTTACTGTTGGCACAAAAGGGTTCCGGCCCAAATTTCCTGGTTGCACCGATAAGAATCAGAATGGCAGCTGATGTGCGTTGTTAGACCAATCTCAACATAAACTGCCCACAATCCAAAGTAAAACAGGGTGAAAGTAAAATATTATTGAGTTTAAAACCATCAAAATATGGCTTTTGAATATATTATATATACATTTTTAAGTACATTTATTCACAAAGGGAAGATAATTGAGTCCATGATTAAATAACATCCGAAGAGAAAATTGGTTTACGGTCTTAAGGAAAATCTGAAACTACATTATAACATGAAATTGTTTTAATAGTGCCACTGGCTACATATAAAGTGATCAAACATGCTACACACATACAGACAGACACATGCTGAAAATAAATTAGCCAGATATTGGGTCAGGTTTGGACTTTTAAGCCAATAATGAGTGAACTTTAAGTGAATAATGAGTGAATTTTGAGTGAATTTTTTTAATGAGTGAAGTTAGCTGTTGTTAACGTTGCATTGATCAGATAGTATCTGGGAGCCTACTGGCTCTGACACAGATTTGTTCATGACAGATGCTGTGGAACATAAGAAAACAGTCTGTACTATCAGCTATGTCCTGCAAAGTAGTCCTAAAGAATTACCAGCTGTCCAATCAACCTGTTGGATAGCCATGGTTTCTAGGATCTCAGTGAAGATCCCAAAGAATCCAGGCCAGAAGATGTGCAGATCGGGGTGTAGAGAGAAGCAGTGAAGCAGTCTGTTTGACACTTGTAACACATTGGAGAAGTGTCAGTGAAAATGCAATGGAGCTAAGTTTTGGAGTAGTGCACATAGCTGTGGTAAAGTGGCAATATATCTCCACTCCCCAAGATACCATATTGCTGTTATGAAATGATTATCAACACAATTAGAGCAGTAAAAAGTGATGCAATGTCATACGCTTGGTATACAGACTCAGATACCACTGCTATCAGCCAATAAGCATTCAGAATTCAAACCACTCATTTTAAAAGCACATACAGTCATATGCAAAAGTTTAGGCGCCCCTGACAATTTCCATGATTTTCATTTATAAATAATTGGGTTGTTGGATCAGCTATTTAATTTTGAACTTTCAAATAACTGAGGGACACAGTAATATTTTGGTAGTGAAATGAGGTGCATTGGATTAACAGAAAATGTGCAATATTCATCAAACCAAAATTAGCCAGGTGCATTTGGGCACCCTTGTCATTTTGTTGATTTGAATACCTGTAACTAACTAGCACTGATTAATTGGAACACACAATTGATTTGGTGAGCTCATTAAGCCTTGAACTTCATAGACAGGTGCATCCAATCATGAGAAAAGGTATTTACGGTGGCCAATTGCAAGTTTTTGTTCTCTTTGACTCTCCTCTGAAGAGTGGCAACATGGGACCTCAAAACGACTCTCAAATGATCTGAAAACAAAGATTGTTCAACATTATGGTTTACGGGAAAGCTACAAAAAGATATAGCAAAGATTTAAGCTGTCAGTGTCCAGTTCTTGTTAAGGCCAGCAATGTCAGGCCGAGTAAAATATCAGAGCGGCAAAGGCGAAGGTTGGTGAGAACGGTAAAAAACAGCCCACAGACCACCTCCAAAGACCTACAACATCATCTTGCTACAGATGGTGTCACTGTGCATTGTTCAACAATTCAGCACACCTTGCACAAGGAGAAGCTGTACGGGAGAGTGAAGCGGAAGAAGACTTTTCTGCACACACGCCACAAACAGAGTCGCTTCAAACACAAGCCAAGTTCATTTTGGAAGAAGGTGCTGTGGACTGATGAAACAAAGATGGAGTTATTTGCATGACGTCATTATGCATGATGGCCAAATGACACAGCGTTCCAAGACAAACACTTGCTATCAACAGTCAAATTTGGTGGAGGTTCCATCATGCTGTGGGACTGTGTGGCCAGTTCCGGTACTGGGAATCTTGTTAAAGTTGAGGATTGCATGGATTCCAATCAATATAAGCAGATACTTGAGAATAATGTAGAGGAATCAGTCACAAAGTTTGAAGTTATGCCAGGGTTGGAAATTTCAACAAGACAACGGCCCAAAACACTGCTCAAAATCTACTCTGGCCTTTATTCAGAGGAACAAGTACAATGTTCTGGAATGGCCATCCTAGTCCCCAGACCTAAATATCATTGAAAATCTGATATTTAGCGGGCTGTCCATGCTCGGCAACCATCAAACCTAACTGAACTGGAGATGTTCTGCAAGGAAGAATGGTCCAAAATACCTTAATCCAGAATTCAGATACACATTACAGGCTATATGAGGTGTTTAGAGGCTGTTATTTCTGCTAAAAGAGGCTCAACTAAATGTTGATGTGATATTTCTGTTGGGGTGCCTAAATTTATGCACCTGTCTAATTTCGTTTTGATGCATATTGGACATTTTCTGTTCATCCAATAAACCTAATTTCACTACTGAAATATTACTGTGCCCTTCAGTTATTTGATAGATCAAAATGAAATTGTTGATCCAAACACCCAATTATTCATAAATGAACATCATGGAAATTGTCCGGGGTGCCTAATAATTGTATAATTTAAACCATAAAGGCTTTCTTACTTACATAAAAAAGGGTTCTACTATGAGGACAGCTGAAGAACACTTTCTGGATAATTTCTCAGCGTGTATAGACCAGATAAAAACATGCTCGGTGTTTGGAAGGAATTTAAATCACCTTTTAAACGTACAGGTCAATCATTTTTAAATGTAAGAAGGTGTAAAATATCAACTACAGTACATGTCTCTAATATGCATATATTATATTATCGCAAACTGCCCTTGTAGGTATACCTACATTTACTAAGCAATCCAAAACATGAGCTACCATAAGTGAGAAGGGGCAAACGAATGGTGTTAGAGCCTTGTCCACATTAATCTATTGCTCTGATTCTGATATAATTCCTTTCCATGGGTACTGTCCATACTAACGCAGAATTGCAACGCCCCCTAGCAGTTAATGCCATTGCTGTGAAATGCTTCCTTTTTTCTTATCTTCAGTGCAGCAAGGGTCTGTCAGCAAAACAGGACATTTCCAAACCACAGAACCAGGCGATATATAGTTATCTGCATGGGATTTAGAATGGAAGCAACTTGTAATCAAAAACACACACCAATATGTACTTATGATTATTAAATTATACACATTGGCCTGTGTTTGCGTATGCTGAACCATAACTCAAGCAATAGGAGGGGGTCAGGTTTTACAAGTTGTTGGGGGGATAGAGATGGAGGTATTTGGTGAGAGTATTATTTAGGGATGGGAGGAGGGTGTTTTGGGGCGTGTTCTTTAATGTCTGTGTTCTTATTTTTCTATGCAGTGAATGGATATATCATACAATCTCCCATTTTAGCTCAGTTTTATGTTTTTTATTATAATAATTATGTGAAGGTCAACAGCTACAATATATTCAACCTACAATAGCTTATATTTGTTGTATTATAAACTGAAATCCTAGATAGTTACAGAAACAAGTAGGGCTGGATAATCTCATTTCAGCCCAAAATCGCATGAAATACCTTCTGAGGGGACTAATTTGCAAAACCTGAAATATGTGAAATATGAACGTATTAGAGGGTTTGCATTTGCAGGGAACTAAATTTATCAACTGAATATTGTTAAATATGCATAGATGTCTGTTGTATAGATTTTGCTAGGCTGGGGGTCAGGGATGGTGGACGGGTTTATGAATTTGCGACTTTCATGCCGGTGGTCGCAAGTTCAAATCCAGATGGACACTTTGTGTGTGTTTTGTTGTCCATTGCAGCGTGATGCAGACATGGAATTGTCCATTTTTTGTAGTGTTAACCGTAACCATAATCCTAACCTTAACCTCAGTAGCATCATGCCTAACCTTAACCGTTAGTAACAACACAGCAGTATTTTTAATATGCTAAGGAAGCAGTACTGAGGAGTTGTTCCATGAAATCTCGCTCTGACATCGGACTGGTTAAAAACTTCTGGCACACACACGATAAAACCACCTCTATTTGAATTTGGACACTAAGTGGACTCTTATACCGGATGAAACAAAACAATGATGTTACCAAAAATAAAGTGATCATAGTTGGTGCCATAAAAAAAGTCTGCCCTTGCTATGCTATTTTTTATATTGTGATAGAAAAGGTTTTTAATTAAAGTTATTTCCATGCTATTGAACTGTACACATTTTGTCACTTAACAGATATTTTAGCAAATTACCTGCAATAATTTGCTATCTGAAGTAGAATCATAAATACATTTTGGTTGGGGCCCCCCTTGTAACTCCGGGGCCAGGCATGTAATCTGGATCTGGAAACAAAGTGAGGAGTAAGTTACTAAATGAAAACACTTGTTGTCATCACCTGAAACAGTGTACTTTCCCTATTTGAATAACGAGTCAAAATTTTGTCATTTCCCAAATCAAATGCAATTTCTGCCAACAGTATTTTCCTGTCCACGATATGTATAGCTATTATAACTGACTTGTCCAACCAACGTGTAGCTGAAATTTGAGATGACATGAAATGAGGCGGTTGGATTAATTACCAAATAAAGTTGTCATAGTACCTCCCGATTAAGTTGTCACAAACTATTTGAAGGTAATGTGCAAAGAACTTAAAAACTGTTATGACTTTACATAACGTCTTTGCTGGAATTGACCTAACCAGAGTTTTAGCATTGACCGCGCGTCATGGGGTCTGATGAGAGTACCACGTGACTTATGCAGCTTCAGTTGTGTGTGGAATCTTGAAACGATACCAGGATCTCGGTAGTAAGTCTGTTTGAAAAAGTAGCTTGCTTAATGTTAGAAACAGCTGTACTGGACACACCATATACGCGTAGAGTGAACGATACATTTGCCTCACTTTTCTTCCATAGAAGAGCGGCAAAGAAGTAGATGTTCAACACAAAGCAGGATTGTAAAACAATGAAGTCGAGCATTCTGTGAGTTTTCAACAACAGGAGAAGGATTGCATTTGACTAGTATTGCGGATTTAGTATAGTCAACATTTTTTAGTCCGATGACGTATATAATATAAAGGCAACGAGTAACACGCCAATCAGCGAATAGGCGGACGTGGACTGCTGTCTTCAATCTGGGAACTTGACCAAATCACTGAATTAAATAAAACCACTGACTTGGGAAACTCTTTGGTTGTTTTGGAAAAGGAGATTCGTACAACCTACCGAATGTGATTACTGTTTTTTTGTTATATTTTTTCCTCACTGAATGTACGTCTTGCCTGTGTAGCCGACAACCGGCACGCGTCGTTGAACGCGAGACTGTAGCCTACCGCACAACAAAGACCGACGGATGGTGGTCTTCATTCATTGCGACTATTGGCTATATTGTTGCATCGGGACTTGGTGAGATTTTCAGTCCAGTTGCCCCGGTGTCATGGAAATCTACACCCGTTGTCCAGTTGTAGATTTCAGGACCATTTAGAAAACACGTATGTCAGTCTAAGTGGATTAGTGTTGCATCTCAGGCATTGTGCGGTTTATACCAGCATCAATATCTACGCCTTTTCGTTCTGCGCGCCGAGGAATTCCAGATCAGTAGTTTTTATTTTGCCATTTATCTCTGTACTGTTGGCGCATTTGTTGAATCTTAATTAACCAGTTGACTTGTCTTCATATTTGAAAAATAAATGTTGGAATACTTAATTAAAGACTCTTGATCGGGATACCTGTAACTTTATTCTAGGGATGCGCGGAGCACCGTTATGAAAGAGAATAGGCTGTATGTTAGTCGTGCATTGCGTTTAGTTGTCATAAAGCACCACATATTTTAAAAGAAATACTGGAAAACATTTCCCAATCAGACTCTCGAAGAACTTGACTTAGGCCTAACACTGGTCTGAAGCTATATTCGAAGACACCTGTATTCACGATTTCTTACTGGATTTACTGGGAAATCTACGATGTCATTTTCACCATCTTGGAGAGGATCTCTGCTGCTCTGTGTGTTGCTAATTTCAAATGGTAAGTGACTAACCAAGTGACATGCACGTATAGCGATTTTGTGAATGCAGAGTTAAAATAAATAAATACAGCTGCATTGTCGTATTCAGTTCTGAAATAATCTCGACACACACGAGCCAATTGCAGAGAGGAAAATCATGCCAATGTAGTTCTGGACATGCCAGCTCCTTTTCCACCACGATAAATTGCGTTAAAAAATATGTTTATTAAGGTTTAATTTATTCATGCATGATATGAAACACTTTGTTTGCTTTAATTTGCAATTGGTGGTTGACAAGTTGAAGTGTTAGGATTCACAGACAACATATCTCCACAAGGTGGGAGGTACTGTCTATCAAAACTTGATTCTGTCTTAGTTGTATTTCTTTAACAAATATTACCATGTCCGTTAATGCAAAACCACATATTGATGCTGAGGTTTATTGAATCAATAATAGCCATGACAATCATTCACACATACTTGCAATGAACCAATAATTGCAGAAAAACTACTTAATATTCCACTTTATTTCATCATCTACCCTGGAGCTCATTTAGATCAATGGGAACAACACTGCTGAAACTGCTTCCTCAACTGTCTAAGGTTATGCTAATATGCACATGGTCTCAAGGCCTGTCAAATAATGGCTTAAATCTTAAAAGGTTATTTCCTCTGAGTTAAGGGGGTATAGAATTCAAATACAAGCTGACAAAAATCGGTTTTGTCTTTTAGATTTACAATAACATAACACAAATCACATTCCATATTTTCTAAAATCTGTCTGTTAAAAGTTTGGTAATGATGGAAAGAATAAGGTTGGAAATGCAGTTAACCCACTTAGCAAAATATTGTGAAAGACATATTTTCAACAACTATTCAACGTCTTTTCAACCACAAAGACATATTTTCAACGTCTTTTCAACCTTAATTGCTTAGAGGGAAGTGTTCAGCGTCATGTTGAAAAAGGGAGGTGGGTCAATTCATCTTGTAATTAATGAAAGCAGCTACAATACCAGCATTATATTGCCAAATTGTTGGTTCCTATTTCATGATGTTCAGCTCAAAGCCTTAAAAACATGTGAATAAGCTAATTTAATGGGGCAAACAAGATTATTTTTGCAGATGTATAGAACTTTTAAATTGTAAATTCAAATAATTAGCTAATTATTCTCAAATGTATGTGAATTGATAAGTTATATTTTTTCCCCAATTTTTGATGTGCGTCCTTTAGGTCCTAGAGTCAAATATGAAACAGAATGGTAAATATATATTAAGGTTATACATATAGCTTACCTTTGTTTGATATGAAAAACTGCCTATTCCATATGGTTTACAAATAGTGTGTGGTGTTGCAAGGAACTCTCAGACATTTTGTCTGGGCTTTCAGAACCGTTGCCTGTCTTGATTAATCAGTGATTTGCATTAATGCTGTAAGATGTGCTGCATATCCTCACTAGTCAGTAGAAAGTGTTTTCTCACTACTAAGATATTTAGAAATGTCTGTAGTCCTCATTCAAATGATTTCCTTTAATCAGGGACAGATTTAAATAAGGGACAACAGGTATATGCAGTTATTACAAAGAAATGAAAACCATCAGGCACTGGGCCTAATAGGATACGATTTGACTAACTCTTTTCTATAGCCTGCCTGTTTAAATCATTAGTAATTTTCACATTTCATATATGACTGAAGGTGGCTTCTGTCTAAAGATAATATAGCTCTCTCATCACACATTATTATGTTATGGGATGAAGATTTAACATCCTTTGGAATGTGTTATGATATTAGTGAGGAAAAAGGAATCCAGTTGGCAATACATTTCCTGCCCTTAAATGTAGACAGACTACTTTAATCCACACTTCAGCCTTTGTTGCACTATATGATTACACTGGCTCCAGATGTCAGAGAAGTGGAATGATGTTTGACGTTAAAAACAATTGTAAAATGCATTCTAGTTCTGTTTCTTGTCATAATTTCTTTGGTTTTGATTATGATAGTCCTACCGTATTTGCCATGGTTGTGGGTGTTTGAATCCACATACACAATTTATATCTGCAAAATTCTTAAAGAACAGTGAATTGCCTTAAATACAGATGGGAAGTTCCAATGTATCCCTAGTGTAACTGTGCTGAACAATCCTCCCAAAACCCTAGAAGAAACAATCCATGTGTAATGATATCGAAGGGGGATAGAAGCATCAAAGCAAGGTTTGAACCCAGTCCTTTCAGATATGTCAGGGCCTTTATGTTCCAGGTGTCTCAGAGTTGGAATCCCAGGATCAGTCGCTTCTGCCCCTGTGATTGTAACCATTGTAATCTTAAAGCAAAACAGATCCCAAGTCAACTCTTACTGAGATCTTGGAAACCCCATAGGCCTAGCGTTCAGGTGAAGAGTTACCCTATAGCAGATTTCTCTGACTTTATTTTCTTAGATGATACAAATTTGTCAACACCTGCCTTTCTGCAAAAAAAGAAAGAAAAAAAATCTACTTTTAATTTGAGTATTATGTGCTCTCCTACTCAGGTTTAGGATGCTCCTATTTGTACAGTACTGCACAGAGACACATGCACTACATCCCATTATAAAATAGAGTTTTACTGGATTGCACAGTCACTTTAGTGTGCAATTTATTCTTTACACTGGGGTCTACATGAAACCAGTGGTCAGTATTGCCTCACATTGCAAGTTATATCTACTCCTTCCATGGACAATAGACGCAGAGCTGTCTGAAATAATTTCACTACAGTATCACATTTACAGTGCATCTGGAAAGTATTCACAGCGCTTCACCTTTTCCACATTTTGTTATGTTACACTCTTATTCCGAAATGGATTAAATTCATTATTTCCCTCAAAATTCCACAAAAAATACCCCATAATGACAATGTGAAAGAAGTGTGTTTGAAATCTTAGCAAATTATAAAAAAAAATTAAAATGACAAAACACACATATATATTCACAGCCTTTGCCCAATACTTTGTTGAAGCACCTTTGGCAGCAGTTACACTCTGAAGTCTTTTTGAGGATGATGCTACAAGCTTGGCACACCTATTTTTGGGCAGTTTCTCCTATTCTTCTTTGCAGGACCTCTCTGTACATTGCTGCATTCATTTTTCCCTCAATCCTGACTAGTCTCCCAGTTCCTTCTACTGAAAAACATACCCACAGCACGATGCTGCCACCACCCTGCTTCACTCTAAGGATGGTGTTGGCCAGGTGATGAGCGGTGCCTGGTTTCCTCCAGATATGACACTTGCCATTCAGACCATAGAGTTCAGTCATTATTTCATCAGACCAGAGAATTTGGTTTCTCATGGTCTGAGAGTCCATCAGGTGCCTTTTGACAAACTCCAGGTGGGCTCTCATGTGACTTTCACTGAGGAGTGGCTTCCGTCTGGCCACTCTACCATACAGGTATGATTGGTGGAGTGCTGCAGAGATGGTTGTTCTTCTGGAAGGCTCTCCTCTCTCCAGTGAGTAACACTGGAGCTCTGTCAGAAGGACTCTAGGAAGAGTCTGAGTGCTTTCAAACTTCTTCCATTTACAGATGATGGAGGCCACTGTGCTCATTGGGACCTTCAATGCAGCAGATATTTTTCTGTACCCTTCCCCAGATCTGTGCCTCGATATACAATCCTGTCTCAGAGGTCTACAGACAATTCCTTGGATTTCATGGTTTGTGCTCTGACATGCACTCTTAACTGTGGGACCTTGTATAGACAGGTGTGTGCCTTTTCAAATCATGTCCAATCAACTGAATTTACCACAGGTGGATTCCAATCAGGTTGTGGAAAAATCTCAAGGATGATCAGAGGAAACAGGATGCACCTGAGCTCAATTTTGAGTGTCATGACAAAGGCTATAAATACTTATGTAAATGTGCGTTTTTCATTTTTTAGTGTTAATATATTTGCTAAAATTTCAAACACACTTCTTTCACGTTGACTTTTGAAGGAAATCATTTTTGAGGGAAATCATTAATTTAATTAATTTCGGAATAAGGGTGTAACATAAAAATTTTTGGAAAAAGTGAAGCTCTGTGAATACTTTCTGGATGCACTGTAGGATGTAGTACCACAGAACTGTGTGGTGAACAATGCACATACACATTGGCATATATGATTATACTTTAATGGCAAATAGTGTTTGGTTTTGGAGATGTACAGACCCCATAGAGTCGCAAGTCTGGAATGCTCAGTTAAGTAACAACATTCTGAAATACCATTTAACAGTAGTCCAGTGGATGTAAGTAGATACAGCTGTAGGCAGACTATTCTTAAATTTATTTATATATGCAAATCACCCATTTACACTAAGGTTTCATTCACAAGAGAGCCCTGTGCAAAGGAATTAAGAAATATAAAAACAACAATAATGATACGATTAATAATACATACAATTAACCAAACCGTGCAATTTTCACAGATTTTCTCCACCAACAATTATCTGAATTGATCAGCAGAGATCAGCAAATTTAATTTCAAGAAGGCCTGGAGGGTATTATGTGTAGCAGGGGCATATAAAACCTAATGTAGCCCTCCTTAGGACAGTTGAATCCTGTCGAGCCTCCGCAGCCAATCAGTCCAAACAGCGAGTCTGGTAAAGATTACATTTTCAGTTTAGCAATGATGTAATATTAGCAGGACATTTTTACAGATTTGCTTTCACAAATAAAAGTGAATATTGTTCTCTTATTGACAGAGATGTCCAACCAACATTATTGCACAACACACAATGATAACTGTCCCTAGTGATGAAACATATGGCTGAATTCAGGAATGGCCTCCACAGAGCTCTGATATCAACATATTCAAGACTGTCTGGGATTACCGGGACAGACAGAAGCAAGCGAGAAAGCCAAAGTCTGTAGAAGAACTGTGTCTGTAGAAGTTCTCCAAGATGCTTCTACCAGCTAATGTTTTCATAAAACTGCACAACAATGTACCTGAGCGCAGACCCGCCAAATATACAGCTCTGGAAGAAATTAAGAGACCACTGCAAAACCATCAGTCCCTGGTTTTACTATTGATATGTAATAATCCCAGAGCTGTAATTCCAAATAAAAATGCTGTCATTCACACCATTTATTTGCAGAAAATGACAGCTGGTCAAAATAACAAAAAAGATGAGTGTGGTCAGACCTCGAATTATGAAAAAAAATCATACAAATTTTTAAACAACCAAATACTAATTTGATAACTTAGGAAGAGTTCAGAAATCAATATTTGGTAGAATAATAATAATAATTGTACAATAATAGTAATAATGTTCTTTTCTGCATCTTGACATGCTCTCCACCTTTTTTCACATTGATGTTGGGTGACTTTATGTCACTCCTGAGTGAAAAAACTCAAACAGCTCGGCTTTTGCTTGTGACCGTCCATCGTCGTCTTGATCACATTCCAGAAGTTTTTTTTGCAGTGTCCTCTGCAAAAGGTACCTACCTCTTTTGAAATTCCCTGAATCTTCACCTAAGTCACAACAATAGACATTGTAAAAAACAAATAACACACAATCTTAGTAAACTCACCAAAATAAATGTCAGTTTTTCAGGACACTGTAAAAATAATTAATGCAAAGCCAAATAACTTTACAAATCTTCATTGTAAAGGGTTTAAACAATATTTACCATGCTTATTCATTGACCTCAAAAAATTTATGAACGTGCATACCTGGAACAGTTGTTAAGACACTAACAGTTTACAGATGTTAGGACATTAAGGTAACAGTTATGAAACTGTGGACACTAAAGGGACTTTTCAAGTTTGAAAAACACCAAAGGAAAGATGCCCAGGGTCCCTGCTCATCTGCATGAACTTGCCTTCGGCATGCTGCAAGGAGGCATGAGGACTACAGCTGTGAACAGGGCAATTAATTGCAATGTCCGTACTGTGAGACACCTTAGACAGTGCAACAGGAAAACATGAAGGACACCTGATCGTTCTCGCAGACCACATGTAACTACACCTGCACAGGATTTTAACATCCAAACATCACACCCACGGGACAGGTACAGGATGGCAACAACAACTGCCAAAGTTACACCAGGAACCCACAATCCCTCTATCTGTGCTCAGACTGTCTGCAATAGGCTGAGAGAGGCTAGACTGAGGGCCTGTCGGCCTGTCCTCACCAGACATCACCGGCAACAATGTTGCCTATGGGCACAATCCCACCTTCGCTGGACAAGACAGAACTGGCAAAATGTGCTCTTCACTGATCAGTCCTGGTTTTGTCTCACCAGGGGTGATAAAAGACTGAGTGTTACACCGAGGCCTGTACTTATGACTGAGATCGATTTGGAGGTGGAGGGTCCGTCATGGACTGGGGTCGTGTGTAACAGCATCATCGGACCTAGCCTGTTGTCATTGCAGTCAATCTCAACGCTGCGCGTTAAAGAGAAGACATTTTCCTCCCTGGTTCCCTTCCTGCAGGCTCATCCTGACATGACCCTCAAGCATGAGAATGACAACAGCCATACTGCTTTTTCTGTGCATGATTTCCTGCAAGACAGGAATGTCAGTGTTCTGCCATTGCCAGTGAAGAGCCCGGATCTTAATCTCATTCATCACGTCTAAGACCTGTTGGATCAGAGTGTGAGGGCTAGGGCCATTCCCCCCAGAAATGTCTGGGATCTTGCATTGGTGGAAGAGTGTGGTAACATCTCACAGCAAGAACTGGCAAATCTGGTGCAGTCCATGAGGAGGAGATGCACTGCAGTGCTTTATGCAGCTGGTGGTCACTAGGGTTGTGTGATGTCTGACTTTACACATAGTCAAATGGACATGTTTAAACATTGTCGATAGACAATGTAATCATCTTTTTTATCCATAAAATCGACATTTTTCTGTCTTACCCCTTCCTCTTACCCCTTCCCCTTAGTTTTGCCCATTCATGTGAGAGTAAGGGCTATCCCAATTCTCATTTTGATCTAGGGGTAGGGCTAAGAGGAAGGGGTAGATACCCCTTAAAACCAAGCATTTTCAGGAGCTTACTTAAAACCAAGGGGTACCCAGAATACACTGCCTAACCGGCAACAATGGCAGCCAGATCATCAAGAGAGTCCAATAAATGTATTTTCGGCTTAAATATTTGACTTAGAAATTACGACTGACATGTTTTGTGCTCTACACATTCCTGTACATATGTATTTGCAACCATGTTCTTAATTGAAACTTTTTTAAAAAACGCTAGTTTCGTTACATTGCTTTTGTGAACAACATTCCCGCGTTTCAATGACTAGCCTTGAATGGAGACCATACACATACATTAGCAATGGATTTCGTTTGATATCTTTAAGTTTGTGATCAACACTTATCGCCTCTGGTGATGTATCAGCCAGCTAGCAACGATGTATAATAACGTAACTGTAACCAAGTGGTGTCTCATTTCATAGGGGTATGTTTTCATCCCTATCCCTTACCACTCGGTTTTGAGGGACAAGGGCTAGGGTTAAGATGAAGGGGTAGGGGAAGGGGTAAGACAGAGAAATGGGATTCACCCTTATTCTATGCTGTACGAGGGGTAAATTGGCAGGAATAACGCACCTGCACCGCAATAACACACATTAATTCACTTAATTGAACACTAAAAAAATCTCACAAATATAGCTGTCAGATGTAGCTGCAAAAATGCAGTTGGCAGGTGGAGAATCCAGTGGGGGATTTAAATATATGTTTCAAACAATGAAATGGCAGAGCGAAAGCGCAAAGAAATAAACACACAAAAACTTGTGAAGCCAGATCCAGAAATGAAACATACAATGACAATCATCAACAAAGGCAAGGGGCGACAGAGTAAGGAAAATACAATGATGTAGTTTTATCCAACTGGTTGCTCTCTAATGGAGCGAGTTGTTATAATAAACACATGAATAAACAATAAAACACTGGGTTTGACACAAGATATCATTGCTAAATTATAATTAAACAGGAGCCACTTTTTAAGTGTATTTTCATTATGCTTAATTTATTAAAACGAAAAGGGCCATATTATACTGTAGTAGCCTTACAAATAGTTTAGTAAATCCACATATTATTCTGGCTTATTTCTTCCATTAATATAACATACCTTCTGCAGTTCTTGGTATGCTGTACTCTACATTTTGTCTTTATATCTCTTGTAATTAAAGTTGTTTGTGACAAAACCAGACACGACACTATTATGACAATAGACTATTTTGCAATCTCATTTTGTGATGTTCTCTCAATCCCTTTTACCAATATTAGGCTATAGCCTATTTGCAAAAATACTAAATATTTCATACTCTGAAATGGAACCCTATTGCACAAAAAATATTTTTTTTATCATCGAAAGCCATAAAAAATCTGTTAAATAGGATATGGCAGATTTTGCACTGTTGGTGTACAGTACACAACTCATTTTTATTGTTCTCTTGCACTATTTCAGTAGCCTACCACTTTTTTTAATGAAGCCTATGGTCTATATCAAATAAGGAAACACCAATTAGGGTTGTTTGTCATTTTTGCCCAACTGACATAAGGCAGCGTGATTTAAGTTGAATTTTAATCCAACATAATTTTTGGCAATGTCACGTGGTGCCATCGACGATGGCTGACGCCCATCGTTGAAAGTCGATGTAATCACCTTATTGCTCGGCCAATTGGCCACACCAGATACTTGACTGTCTAATTTTGACTCCCCCCTTGTTCAGAGACAAATTATTCAATTTCTGTTAGTCACATGTCTGTGGAACTTGTTCAGTTCATGTATTAGTTGGATAATGTTTTTATGTTCATACAAATATTTTCACGTTAAGTTTGCTGAAAAATAACAGCAGTGGAAAGTGAAGGGATATTACTTTTTCAGAGTTTATGTTCTTGTCTATAGTGAATACATCATTTAAAGATTCACAGTGCAGGTTCATTTATAATGATTATTTTAAAATGAATAAAAATGTAATGGTAAATGGCTGTCAAATCTAAACTTTCACCAGAAGAAAAAACATTGAGACAAGTCTATTTCACCTGAGAAACCTGTCCAATAATGCAGCAACAATCAGTAAAATATTACATACTAGTAACCTTTTTTATTACTGTCATATTTGAGTCCCAAGGCAAAATCTATTAAGAACCACTGATTTTAGTGCAATAATAACTTTAAGGATTATTACACACATTCAACATTAATGGTTTGTTGTTCAGAATAGGAGAGAACTGATCCTGTCTAAGACACACATATATTAATAAAATGCACAGTCGTAAAATAGATTAATTTTGGAACATCGTTATATGAGCAATGTTATGACAAAGATGACAGTTTACAATAGGTCTCCCAAGACAGCGCACATCGGTCAGTGGTTGATATCTGTCCTGAATATGCATGAACTGCCATTTGTTTCTGTTAAAGGAATGATGGTCACCAACTGCAAAATCATGACATTGCCTATTTGGTTCATTCTTAATCTAATGTGTCTAATCCTGTGGGGGGCATGGGATTGGGTTGGTCCAGTCTGCAGTTGTTTTAACTGCCTTTCTGTGAAACCACCCTGTAATGCATGGAAACACATATAATCTCTACTACTAGAACAGTGGTATCAGTCTCTAGCTGACTATGCACCCCGTCCTTATAGCTCGGTAAAAAGTGTTGTTATTTACAGGTCATTTGTGTTCCATAATGGAAATTATATTTGGTTTATATTCAATCTTGGTCTCTCCCAACTTTAAACCTTTAGTATCCCCATTATGTTTGTTGTAGACCCAGACAATTATACCACATTCATCTCATTGTGGACCTGATACAGTATGTAGCTTACAAAAATGATACATTTTGTACTTTTGCTTGTAGATTGGAGTTTGGAACCACTGGACTAGCCTACATAACCATTTTAAATCCAACATTATTAAAGAGTAATTAATCAAAACAAAACAGCTGCAGGCCTCTAACCAGAGTTAAAGTTTTTGTGGAGTGTAAATCTATAAACTTTAGTTGGCAAGCGGGGTGACACGAAGAAGAACTGGTATAAACAAACACATTTTAACATTTTTAGAGCTGCAAGCCTATTGTTTGCATTTTGATTGCATTTTAATGTAGGCCTAAAGGCAATATGGGCCATGGGGAGATGTTCGTTTCCCAACATTTCTTTGATGAAATTAGCAACGTTTTCCCCTGGGGACCACACATGGGGCCGGACCCCAAGTTTGGAAATATTCTCTCACAATTCATTGCATCCTGAAAAGTGTCTCTGTCTGTCTGTCTGTCTGTCTGTCTGTCTGTCTGTCTGTCTGTCTGTCTGTCTGTCTGTCTCCCAGCCATGCCACTGACCTTGGCATTAGTAGTTTACTCTGTAAAGCATAGTTATGAGAACTGGTAGCCTATTTCCTATATTTCATCTCTTAGAAATTTAAAGGCATATATGTGCGGATGCAAATGAACCAACCACTATTTATGATTTCACTATGTATGATGCTGACTCAAACTCAGGTCTAGAAGCTTAATTTGATTATCTGGGAGCCTTGTCTAGAAGTTAAAATAATGATTGCTGTTGTGGGAAAGGACACATAGGGGAAGTCGTTGTGGGGGAAATAATTGGTAGATAGAATAAGCAAATTAAGCCAATGTCAAGAGAAAGGTTTCACAATTTCTTATCAAAGAAAGTTTCAAGTTTTGTTTATTTAGTTGCAGTTAAATTATCACTAGTTACTGTGTCTATATATACACTACTCAAAACAATTAAGGGAACACTCAAATCGCACATCTGGTCTCTAACAAAACATATTAGAGATAAAAATATTTACTGTACATTGTGTAATTTGTTATGGACAAAATGAAGTAACAACGGTCAATGGAAACCAAAATCACTAACCGATTGAGGGCTGGATTCAAACTCACACCAAAAATCTAAGTAAACAATTGAAATCACAGGCTGTTCCAACTTGCATGAATTTCATCACGACAACTCATAATGTGACTCAGTAGTGTGTATCAATCAATGAATCAAATTTATTTTATAAAGCTCGTCTTACATCAGCAGTTCTCACAAAGTGATTTTACAGACACCCAGTCTATAACCCCAATAGAGCAAGCAACAATGTGAAATTGAAGCATAGTGGTTAAGAAAAACTTCCTAGTAATTTGCTTCCTAGGAAGAAACCTAGAGAGGATCCAGACTCAGTGGGGTGCCCATTCCTTTTCTGGCTGTGCCGGATGTAAAGTTCAAGAGTGCATATCCAATTTAGGCCGGGTTATCCAGTTAAGGTCCTGTGAGTAGTACTGGGGCCTGATCCACCAGGTGTGCAGGAACAAGGACAGCCAGATGGGTTGTGGGCGGTGACAGTGGCTTTGGACAAGATCGTCGTCAATCCAGGTAGTTTTGGGTTGTGTTCCACTGACTCCGATCGTCCTAGGTCATCGTCCTAGGATTCAACAGGACACCAGAGAGATTAGATGGGGCATTCCATAAATCAACAGTACCTCAGCATAGAATGCAGATTGATACTCGTCATCCAGCCAACAAATGAGCCTGTACCATAGTAAACTAGGCCCCATCCCGAGTGATTGTAGTTGCATAATCGCTGCCAGCCCTAAGACATTATTTAAAATAATATGATGTAAATGTATATTAATATGACAGGTAAGCTTAAAAGGGGTTACCATACTGGCCCAGTCTCAGCTCAATTGCCTGACAGGTGTGTTATGGAGCAGTGGCTTCTTCATTGCTGAGAGACCTTTAAGGTTAGGTCAACATAGGACTTGTTTTACTGTTGATATATATATACCTTCAGAAGGAACCACATTTAAGTTCCCATACCATGCTTTGATACATTCTGTCTGCATGCTATCGATGGTGCCTTTGTAGAAAATGGCGAGAGCTTTCCGTCACAGGTTCTCTGAGGTTGTACAGATGCTACAATGCCTTCTACGCCACAGTGAATGTGTTCAGTGACTAGTCCAGATTCTCAGAGATATGAAAGTAACTTGAAGTCTGTGACCCTCTCAACGGCGTTGCAATTGATGTGGATAGGGATGGGACGATTACCGGTTTCACGGTAAACCACAATAAAATGTCTGTACGGTTAGTATTACCGTTTAAAATTTAATTTTCATTAAAACCGTCTTTGATTACCGTGATTTTGAAAACTCACGGTAAATCCTGTCCAGCTGGAATCAGTCTGATGCAGGTGCGCGCATGCAACTTTGTTTTTTGCACGAGAAGTCAA
>JACXGM010002889.1:13656-44646 GCA_016801145.1 Umbra pygmaea | reverse complement strand
GGTTTTTGTAATGTTAACCCTAACCTTAATTCTAACCTTAACCTCAGTAACGTCATATCTAACCTTAACCGTTAGTAACCTCATGCCTAACCTTAACCGTTAGTATCCTCCTACCTAACCTTAACTGTGAATGTTGCAATATAATTTCGAACGCTATGGAATGTATGGAATGTTCTCGCATAAATCCGCTAAACGAAATTTACCGGAGCAACGTAATTCAAGTACAAATATAGCCTAATAACAAAACGTGCAGTTCAAACGTAAAAACACCCTAAATAGGTTGGCATAGAACGTAATTTAGGTTTTCAAAATAGTTTCCTGAGAACGTAATTTGGGAGAAATTCTGAGATTTATGGGCTCTATCAAAATCTGATCATCTCAACACATTTGTGGAAGTGTACAATGCCACCAACAAAGGAGATTCCTGAGGATCTCAGAAAATGAGTTATTGATGCTCATCAGGTGGGAAAAGGTTATTACCATCTCTGATGTGTTTAGACTCCACCAAATGGAGGTTATTGAAGAGCGTCATTACCCTCCCCAGGAGTGGTCGACCAACATAGATCACTCCAAGACCAAGGTTTGTAATAGTCTGTGAGGTCACAAAGGAACCCAGGGTAACTTCTAAGCAACTAAAGGCCTGTCTCAGACTTGGTTATAGCTGCTTTCTGACTGGAGGGATTTTTGCAGTTCCTAGAACATACAGTCGTTTGCAAAGGTTTAGGCACCCCTGACAGTTTACATGAGTTTCATTTATAAATAATTGGGTGTTTGGATCAGCAATTTCATTTTGATCTATAAAATAACTGATAACCATTGGGTTTATTGATTGTGAATCCTTTTGCACAGTTATGTATATAAGATCAACATACAGTACACATACAACCTCCCAAAAACTGTTTGATGTATTTTGCAGCATAGCCTGTTTTTTGGAAAGTGTAAAGCCCTTCTAGATTCATAGTATATTTGAGGAATTCTTAATAGAGTTCAAAACATGCTGAGATTTTTGTAAGAAAATAGACAGTCATCGGGATCAACACAACATGTGCATTGATGTTTGAGGATTGTTTGATTTAATACGATGATATCAGTAAAATATTTTCGTTATTATAAAAGTGTGATAGATGGCTGCATGTCTTTGACTCGATGGACACACCCACTTCATACTATTTCATCATCCATCCTGTCACCGTCAGTGCGTGTGTGTCACTGTGAAAGTCCTGATGTTATCCACATGGTTGGAAAATGAGAACGCTTCAACCTTACTAGCAGGATCAGGGAACTCATCTGGAAATCTAATCTTGTGGAAATGAAAAGCTTATGCAGGCCTGCTGAGAATTTAATTTCCTCAATTAGGATATTTCATATTTCTGATGAACTTGTTATTATGTTATAGTTTGCTGCTTTAAGACTTCGCCCAACTATAGCCTGAGGTTAATTTGATATTTTAGATTTTTTTATATTGCTGAAGTGTCTTGGGTAGTTCTTAATATAGTACCATACCTTATGGAGTGAAAAGGGCCTAGATGAGATGGAGAGATCTTAAGTCAGTTAAGTTAGCCACATTGCTAGAATTGTATTTTAGGATTGGTGTCAAAGTGAGTGACGGACAGCTCCAATTCCTGTCAGACCTGCAGTGCTGCAGTAGGAATGCTGGGAGGATGAGGTAAATGCTCTAGGAATACTGGGAGGATGAGGTGAATGCTCTAGGAATGCTGGGTGATCAGGTGAATGCTCTAGGAATGCTGGGAGGATGAGGTGAATGCTCTAGGAATACTGGGAGGATGAGGTGAATGCTCTAGGAATACTGGGAGGATGAGGTGAATGCTCTAGGAATACTGGGAGGATGAGGTGAATGCTCTAGGAATGCTGGGAGGATGAGGTGAATGCTCTAGGATTGCTGGGAGGATGAGGTGAATGCTCTAGGAATACTGGGGGTTGAGTTGCAAGCTCTAGGAGTGGTTCTGGGAGAATGAGGTGTAGGCTCTTGTAATGCTGGGATGATGGGCTGGAGGCTTTAGGAACCCTGGGAGGATGAGTTGAAGGCTCTAGGTACCCTGTGAGGATGAGGTGAAGGCTGTAGGAATGTTGGGAGGATGAGCTGAAGGCTCTAGGAATGCTGGTAAGATGAGTTACAGTGTCCATGAGTGCTGGTAGAATGAGGTGTAGGCTCTAGGAATTAAAGATGGGCCAATACCAGTACTTGGTATCGGGCCCGATACTGGGCATAAGTACTCGTACTTGTGAAAAAGGCCCGATACTCAAAGCCGATACTTCCTACACATTTAAGAGCGTTATGCTGTGCAACGCTTTACAGATTCGACATAGATGGCCATAGTTGTTTTCTTAAAGTGCCAGAGAGGGAATCGTACCCTACTGTACCACCTATTATAGATAGGAAACAGTTGTATTGCTCTAACATGTAACGATTGGAACAACAATACCAACAAACTGGTAAATCTGATTCACGTAAATGTTTAAATGGAAATGTATTCCAGCACTATGCATATATTTCATATTGATGATAATGATAGTCTACTTCCTCTTTCAGAGACCAGCTTATAAAGCGGTACAACTGTATTTATTGCTATTTAAAAAAAGAAAGAAAAGCGGTTTAAATGGGATAATGCTTCCCTGCAATTTCAGGTGATTTTGATGTTGCAGAAAAAAATCACAGCCTAAAATGCATATCATTCCAAAGACCGAGTCACGCATGCCTATTATTGAAAAACAATGTAAAATCAACTCTATTTTTCTCATAGCAATTCTCCAGTAGAGTTCAAGTGGCGAAATACGAAATCGCTTTCCTCATTGCTATTTTCATGTAGCCTAATATTTGTAAAATTATAGATGCATTTATTAGAATCCTCAAGGAAATGTGCACATTTAAGTACAGGGCCGAACGAAGGCTGCAAGTTATTAGGCTAGTCACTGCATACTGTAGCGTAACATGAATAAATAATAAACCTTTGGGAATGAAAGACAAATGTTGGTTTGCAACACTTCTGGGTGAATAAAATACCTTAACAGAATATTATTTGATTAGGTCATTATTCCTGTTTGGAGAAAGTCATTTCAGACATTCTCATCTTACACAAAACGTCTGCAATGCTTAGTGCATGCGAACACAAATGGAGCTATTGCATTCGCCTTTAGAAACGTGTTTCTCTCATTTTAGCTAATTAGGGAAGGAGACGTAACCTATTTACATCTAAAAAATAGCAGATTATAGCTTGATGAATGTAACATTTGGCATAGTTATTAAAAGCACTTGTATCTATACTCATATCGGCAAGTACCCAAAATGAAATACTCTGTACTCGTACTCGTTCCATAAAAAGTGGTATCCCCTACTAGGAATGCTGGAAGGATGAGGTGAAGACTCTAGGAATACTGGGAGGATGAGGTGAAGGCTCTAGGAATACTGGGAGGATGAGGTGAAGGCTCTAGGAATGCTGGAAGGATGAGGTGAAGGCTCTAGGAATACTGGGAGGATGAGGTGAATGCTCTAGGAATGCTGGGAAGATGAGGTGTATGCTCCAGGAATGCTGGGAGGATGGGTTGCAGGCTCTAGGAATGGTGCTGGGAGAATGAGGTGTAGGCTCTTGTAATGCTGGGAGGATGGGCTGGAGGCTTTAGGAACCCTGGGAGGATGAGTTGAAGGCTCCAGGTAACCTGTGAGGATGAGGTGAAGGCTCTAGGTACTCTGTGAGGATGAGGTGAAGGCTGTAGGAATGTTGGGAGGATGAGGTGAAGGCTCTAGGAATGCTGGAAGGATGAGGTGAAGGCTCTAGGAATACTGGGAGGATGAGGTGAATGCTCTAGGAATACTGGGAGGATGAGGTGAATGCTCCAGGAATGCTGGGAAGATGAGGTGTATGCTCTAGGAATGCTGGGAGGATGAGTTGCAGGCTCTAGGAGTGGTGCTGGGAGAATGAGGTGTAGGCTCTTGTAATGCTGGGAGGATGGGCTGGAGGCTTTAGGAACCCTGGGAGGATGAGTTGAAGGTTCCAGTACTCTGTGAGGATGAGGTGAAGGCTGTAGGAATGTTGGGAGGATGAGGTGAAGGCTCTAGGAATGCTGGAAGGATGAGGTGAAGGCTCTAGGAATGCTGGAAGGATGAGGTGAAGGCTCTAGGAATACTGGGAGGATGAGGTGAAGGCTCTAGGAATACTGGGAGGATGAGGTGAAGGCTCTAGGAATACTGGGAGGATGAGGTGAAAACTCTGCGAATGCTGGGAAGAGGTGACGGCTCTGGGTATGCTGGGAGGATGAGCTGAAGGCCCAAAAGCCTGACAGTGAACCAGTCGTTGTGGAGGGAATGTCGGGACATAACTTGCCCTTATTCAAAAAGATATGAGAGAGTCGAGGAAATGTTTTCCTTTGAAGTCTGATCAATTAAATGTGGTGTGCCTGATACATTTAAAATTCCTTATATTCACCCACAAATGGTGGTTTCTCTTGATCATGAGCCTACTATCCATAGGCCTGCTTGTGCAGAAGCACAACCACTAATTCAGGTTGAGAGGGAGGGGATTAAACCTAGATTCAACAAGTTAAACTGGCCATAATGTAAACTGTGTAGAATATAATTTATTTAGGGCAGTGTCGGAGGTATAACTATTCTACTATTAACGGAAATCCCTCTGACACATTAGAAGAAATTAACTGATATTAAATTTGAGTATCATTTTTTCTATACAGCCACCACTTTTTTCTTACATATAGTATAGTTCTGGTGGGATTTCAGAATGTTTCATGACAGTGTAGCATGACAGTGTAGCAGCTGCTCAATAATATGACACAACAGTTACGTCTATGGCCTCCATATATCATTATTGTAGTTAAATGGTAGACTAATTAACAGTAGGACCAGAGTCCTCTCTATCCTATTAGGATTCTCTACTTCATTCAGATCACCGTTGCATGAGGAACAGCAAAACAACACACCAATGAGCTGGCTCCAGTCCATACACCCTGGAGAGCAGAGACCGCAAACCATATTACTGTCTCTACAGTTTCATCACACATCACTGCTCCACTGCACCCTAGTGAGACACTGGCATCCTGGGGGAGCCAGAGGGAGCCAAGACAACCATCAGGGTCCAGCAGGGGGGAGTTTTTTTAGGAAATGAGAGAGTGAGTAAATTAGAGGAATGTGCCTTCATTTACAAAAGGTTTCCATAAAGTTTCACTTAACATGAACCAGAAGTCAAAAGACTATTGATGTGTTCATATGTCCTTTCAGGAAAACGGTATGGTAAAGAATATTTAGCTATGATTTGCTACACAAAGCTGAATATTAACAATAGGCATACTTGACAAATCCTTGCTATCTTGCCTGAATCACATTCACTATCACATACTTAGGCGTGGTGGCACATCAACCTCTTTCTTGTCAAGGTGTGGCAATAAGCATACTTTATAACAGCATACTTCTTTATATTTATATATTATTTTTCTTACCCATCATGGAAATTATTAAATTTAGCCATGCATTTCATTGACAGTATGTACACAAAATGTTGCTCTTCACACTCCAATACTAGGAGGCGTAGATTCAGAATACTAAAAGGAAGTCTGTGATGTCAAATGTGCCTGTGAAGAAAAGTGGGACAGCCAGAACATCAGAATGTCTGGGCCCAGGGAAAGAGAGTCTAATTGATAATTAAGAGACTTTAGGGACTGGCATATTGTTGCAAATATGACACAATTCATTTATCTAGGCTAGCCTAGACAGAAAAATAAAGTATGTAAATACATTACCTTTAAGAGTCTTAAAATAAGGTATGAATAGTAATAGATTCAGTAGCGAAGATACAAGTGCTTAGGATGCGCATAAATAGGTAACAAAATAATAAAATTACTAACTTCAAATTAGACTTGACATTGGTTTGTAAGCCCACAATTAACGGATCTCTAACACAGAAACTCTGCATGTCTGAACAGCTCATTAAGGAAGATCTACATGTTAAAGTGCAGAAATGAACCCAGACTGTGTTTCGGACTGTGATAGAACCATTTTGTCACTGTTTATGTTGTGAAGTTATGCTTGTTTTGAGCTGTCACCATTAGAGGGCAGTCTCACTGGGAACAGGGGTCAGGGGGTTATTCCAGAAAGCAGGTTATGTGACATACCCGGGTAAGTTTAAGGGTAAGTAAGCGGATAACCTCAGCTTTCGGTTCGAAAAACTAAGGTAACTTTCAGGGTATGTAAGTAGCCATAGCAACTCACTCTCTGAACATAACCTGCCCCAGAGCAGGTTATGATCCAGGGTTAGTTCGTTTCAGAGAGGTGGCGGAGCATGGCTTGCCCTTTTGAAGATGATTTAGTGGATGTGGAAGCACAGATAATACGAAATATTTTCCAACGTGAGAGGGTGATAAGACCACGTAACGATGTGCTTTCATATCCAAATGAATATTTGCGGGAGCGTTACATTTTTTCACCAGATTCCTTAATTTATTTAACGAAATACCTACATATCAAACGTGACACTTCGCGGATCAGCCCTTAAAACAGAGCACATTTTGGCAACTGTTTGTAGGGTTGTTTGTACAGTATGTCTTGCACTAAAATGGTTCTTACACACTTTTGTTCAGTTCCCTGGCCATAAAACACTGACCGTTACTAAAGAGGTTTGTCATTTCTATGATATTTAATGAGAGATGATTCTAGTTACATAGCACTACTTAATCTATCCATAATATCCATACTGTATACAGCCACAATCATTCTAAAATGTTTCAAATTGTATAACTTTCAATTTCAGGGTTCCCAAATGTGATTGGGTGCATTGATGGAACCCACATTCCTATTAGGAAACCTATGGAGGTCAAAAAGTAAATGCTTGTCTATTTTTACAACATGCCTAAAATAATTTTGCATTACAATGAAAGGGGAAAATAGTCCATTAATAAAATTATAAACTCACGTATTTACTCTGTCCGTTATTTTTTTGCCAAACCAACTCTATTTATTTTGCTGATGCAGCAGTATTGTTTTTTTAGTTATAATGGTCTTATAGTCTTCATAAGCAAGCATTAAACTGTCCAACTCAGTTTCACTGAAATACGTAACTCGCTTTTTTCTTCCTGGATTTCCATGGTAACTCCTGAAATCGGTGATTCATTGAAAATGTGTTTTTGTACTCGCCATGTGCGCACTTTTACTCTGGGTTACCAAGAGGAGGTTGATTGAACTAACTCCTCACAGGGGTTTTGAAAACCGACAGACCCAGAGTAAGCAAGTTTGGGGTTAATCAACTGAGAGTTCAGGGTATATGAGGGTATATATATTAACCTTGCTTTCTGGAATACACCCCAGGTGTATAAGGACAAAGCAAAACAAGTAGTTGACGTGTGTTTACTCATCTTTACTCATCATCAAGATCACTATGGTAATTCAACAACTTGTAAATTGGCCTTGAGGTTTTTGAGGAAAAAATTCTATGTAGATAAAATTTTGTTTTTTAATTATTTTATTTATTAAATGGGATCATCATGCATACCTATGACAGGAAATTATGTCATCAGTGCCTAAAAACTATTTTTCAACCACTCAGGCATGAAGTGGCAAATGAAAAGTTAGCAAAAGCCAATACACACTGGTTGAATGCCTGGCTCCGTCATTGATCTGACCTCTGACAGCTCCATTACATTTGCCATTTTAGTAATTTAGTGGACACTTGTATCCAGTACAATTTAGGGTAAAGTGGCTTACTCAAGGACACAACGACAGTTGTCACAGTCGGGAATCAATCAATCAATCAATCAACTTTATTTATAAAGCCCTTTTTACAACAGCAGTTGTTACAAAGGGCTTTGACCGACACCCGGCCCGAGACCCCCAAAAGCAAGCAACACAAGTGATGCACGAATCAAACCGGCTGTCACAATATTGTGGTGTGGTGGAGAGAGAGAGAGGGAGATTCAAGCAGGTAGATGGTAGATTGTAACAATAATGTTTAATGAGACTCTGAGACGTGGTTCCAGACATACAATAATGGATATGGGATACTTTAGTGACTAGCACAACTTCAGGGGATACAATATAACTGTGCTCTTAACGGCGGCACAGAACGCGGGAAGAATTCTCCCTGGCAATACGCACATTAATAAACACATCTCGATTTACTACTTACAATGCAAAGTGACTAGGGCACATAGCAGTATTTTCCATGCGAATAGCCTGGTAACACACAGCATCAGAAACAAACTCCTTACACCACAACAGAATCATCAATGACTGACACCTCTTCCCCAGTTTGGCTTGCTTATAAGGAAACTAACTATCTAGCTAGGCTAACACGGCTGCCTCCACTCACTAATCAGACCCTAGCAACAATCATAGCAACCAGCCAAACTGGGGGAGAGGGGTCATAATACTTAAAGGAACAGACATGTATAAATAAGAACAGAAACACCATGCAAAGCACTGAAATATATGAAACACAAATACACAACAATAAATGATACTCGGCTATTTAAACTAAACATATACATGAGTCCATGCTCAATCCATGGTAACGCTGTCACTGGGCTGGACGTTACACCGGCACACTTCTGTCTTCAAGACTGACTCCCTAACCACTGGTCCTTTGAACAACTCATGTCGTTGTAAACATAAAAACTAAACACATACAAAGCAGTGCCATACATTAAACTGCACAGTACTTCATTAGTAATCCAAAATTTCCACACTAAATTATTTAACATGCAAATATATACAGTGAACGTGCAAAATATGAACAAACAGAAAAACATATGGAATTTGCCAAAAGGTATGTGGGAGACACAGCAAATGTTTGTGACAAGATTTTCTGCTCTGATGAGAGGAACATTGAACTAATCACCCCTAGAACACCATCCCCACGGTGAAGCATTGTGGTGGCAACATCATGTTGTGGGGACGGTTTCGTCGGCAGGGACTGGGAAATTGGTCAGGATTAAGGGCAATTCTATAGGAAAACCTGTTTCAGTCAGCAATACACCTGCAACTGGGGCAGAGGATCACCTTTCAGCAGGATAATGACCCTAAACACACAGCCAAATCTACACTGGATGGTTTAAAACCAAGAACCTGAATGTCTTAGAATGGCCCAGTCAAATCCCAGACCTCAATCTGATTGAGAATCTCTGGAAGGACTTGAAAATTGATGTTCACCAACAGTCCCATCTAACCTGACAGAGCATGAGCAATTTTGCCAAGAAGAATGGTCTAAAATGACAGAATCCAGATATGCAAACCTGGTAGAGACTTACCCAAAAAGATTCAGAGCTGTTACAAGGTGGTTCTACCAATTATTGACTTGTGAATAATTGTGTGAACAACAAATGTCCATCATAATAACAAATAGTTAGCACCTTCCAAGTGTTTGGTATGTTGTATAAAACAAATGGTACAAATCCCAATAATATCCTCTTTCATTCCAGGTAGGTCACACTACAGAATGTGGAAAAAAGGGGGGTGAATTCATATGCAAGGCACTGTAATACTTATACTGTATCCTAGAAAAGTTGAGTTCACGCCTCAGACCATGTGAGGCTTTCCAGACTCCAGGGGAATGTCCTGTGGTCTGAAATTGCTCTTCCCTCCTGCAGTGTGTAAACACTTTGGTGGTCGGTCACCAGAAAATGTGATAAGATCAACATGCCAGGTCCAGTAACACATTCACTACACGGGGAGGTGCACAAACAGCTCTCTGACCGATGTTACGATATAAATGACACTTCATTCCCTATGTACCGCAACACTTTTGAGAGTCCTTTGGGCCGATGTTGAATAGTTTGCAATTTGGGAAGTAGACCGTGGCTTTCATAGGAAGCAGCGCTGTGTGAGCTGGGCTATCTGTCTGTGGTGTCTGCGAAGCTCCTCCTCTTGAAGGCTCAGGGGCATCAGAGCACTGGAAATGATTTGGAGCTGGGATCTGGTTTTGGAAGGATGAGCGAACATCAACACTTCAGGCAACCTGGGCTATTCAGCTGGTAACACTTTATTTGGATAGTCAATCTGTAGATGATTTACTGGCTATATACAGACAGATCTGTAATATTATACTTAACTGTACCACTCACCCTAACCTTAAACATTATTCTATCCCTAACCATTTCTCTAACCCTTTTCCCTATCCCTACAGAGTCCTCTGTAACCTTTTAGGAATCTTCATATTCAGTTCATCGTTGCATGAGGAGCAGCAAAACAACACACCAATGAGCTAGCCCCTGGAGAGCAGGGACCGCAAACCAACTCTACCCTTATTCTTAACCTAACCCTAACATTAAACTTATCAATCATTAAAAACATTTGTTGATATTTTTATATTACATATATCTGTGGAGCATCTACAGACAGTAATCTTAACTATCCAAATAAAGTGAAACCATTTAGCTTCTACACCACTAACTTCTCAGAAGTACACAGATAACTATTTCATAACTGTCTTAGTGACGATTGTTAGGATAAACCAAATGAACCTTCACAGCGGAACTCACCCCCCCCCGTAATTTAGATCCCGTCCTTGAATTTCACCGTACCTTTTCATTTCTAGCAGGGCCAGGAAATTAACATCTCATTAGTGCATGAAAAAAGTGTTATCGACTCAACACCCCAGCTCCCTCTCTTGGAGATGGTTTTAATTACTCTAAGTGTATTAGGAATGTGAATGGCGGACCCGAATGGCCCCTGGTAGAAGTGGAGTTGACCTTGAGAATGTGCGCTGCTCTCCTTTGGCTCCGATAGTGCTGAATATGCGGCTGCCACTGTGGCAGGGGCCCAAATTAGATGAGGCAAAAAGGTTGGAGGAGGCTGGAAGATCTCACAGAGCAGCGTCTCCCTGCATAGTCAATAATCAAAGTCACACATTCCTTTTCCCTCCATGTCCAATCCTCATCTCTGGCTCATTAGTGATGTACTTCATCTTAAATTCTTACAGCGACTGGCCTCTCCTCCCACTCTCCTCTCCTCTCCTACTCTCCATCACTCTTCCCAGCCTTCTGTACCCCTGCCTCGTTTTCCCAACAGAGTAATTTTGTTTTCCTCAAATTTTGCTCTCCTGCAACCCCATAACGATGTAGGGTAGCGAAGTGAGTGTCCCTACTGTTGCGCTCTAAGCTGTCGACAATTGTTTACACGCCACCACAAGGCGGATCTAATGCTGTAAGTGGTGGAGACGGGGTTAACTGTCTCACACGCCTCGTCGTTTACTTGACACGCTGCAATCTACCGCCCATTACTACTTCCTCCTCTATCAACGTATAAGGTCTTTCTACCTTAATAGTCAGTGTTTTATGGCACACTTATTTGCTCAGTTGTAATGAGGTTGCCCGGTCCTCTCCAAGCCTCCATGCAGAAACAGCTCTCTTGGGTCTATGCAAACTGTGGGGGGAGAGAGACTTGTGTTGGAGCAGGGAAGAGCTGCTCTCGTTGGGTTGTTCTGTGGTGTTGGGGTTTCTGGGAGGGGTCTTCAGTCAAACCATGCATTTGGAACGGGCTTAACAAGGCTGTGGAGTAGCTATGTGTTTGTACGTTATTGTGTAGATCAGTGTGTGCGCTTGGCTCAGTCTGCAGCACCATGGAGATGAGGAGCCGGAGTTCAGTCCTGAGGGGATGTAGATCTCGCTCCGACTCACTTGGGCTTTTATGGTTTTCCACTTTAGAGTTAAGATTACATTAGGATGGGATTGTTTATTTACGTGACCCTATTATCTACAGCTATATTTGTCATGGTCCAAACCGAAATGATACATTAAGAAGGAAAACATTTACATAATGCAAAACAGGATATATTACACTGTGTGATTACGTTTGTGTGTTAGGGGTGTGTGTGTGTGTTAGGGTGTGTGTACGCATATCTTAACAGTCCCCAGCGTGCCATGTTGTCTTATTTCAGTGTTTTGGTTTTTCATTTTGATTTTCATGCTAGATTGGGTTAAAGTAATTGATGGTTCTACTACTGTTTGAATCCATGTCTCTGCCTCTGTGAAGAGACCCTAAGTCGTATGTCTTGTGAGACACTTTGTGGGTGTTGGAGCTGTATGCTACTGACCTTAAAGACAATTTGTAATTTTCAGAAAAACAATATTTCCACAAATTAAAAGTTGTGCTGTTACAGTAATCTTTCCCAACCCAATCAGGGCATGGTGTTGACATTAGGTTTGTACATTGAGGGCAAGGCTAACTGCTCTGTTTTGACACAGCTGCAGCATTGCAATGTCTTTCTTTGCTGCAAAACATGACAGTAGTATAAATAGGACAAGACCAGAGTATGAATAACTAGGGCCCGGTTTCCCAGAAGCACCTTAAGGCTCAGTTAATTGCTAGAACATTCATAAGAACGTTTCCCAAAGCCTTCGTTACTGATGTTGCACATGAAAATATGTGTTATTCAATATCTACCCCAGACAACGGAGAACAGAAAAACACATTGTTAGGTATCCCTTACAAATCATTGTTTTTACACAGAAGCTCTCAGCTGAAATTTCATTGTGTTTTGAATGTTAATTCCATTGATTTCAAACATTCTATTTTGTTTTTTAGTATAAACCACTGTGTAAACAATTTTTATATCGATGTATCACAGGGCACAACTGTTAAAGAAACTGGTCTCAATTTGTCTTCCCTGTTTAAATAAAGGAAATATATATATATACACAATATATATATTTCCGTTAGGCTTTACAATGATGTTGATTAAAAACGTTCAACTTTTTCAATGTCTTTAAAATAGTTAAAATCAAGATAAAATAATATTTCAAATGAAAAACAAGATCACTTCATTAAAATAGAACATGGACTGCAGTAAAATACTGAATATGCTAATGCTACATAGTCTAGGCATACTGTCTACACAACTAGATCTGGCAATATTTTACCATTCTTCCTTACAACAAAGTTCAGGTTCTGCCACATACTTAAAGGAGCAAAAATGGTCTGCAAGTAATTTAATGGATCTTATGTTTTGTATTCTTTAGTCACACAACTGAAACTTAATTTTTTAGCTTGAAAACAAGGTTTCTTGAGCATACATGCTTCAGGTTATTTTAAGTCCTTTGTACAGCATCAGATAAAATAGCTACTTAAATCAGGAGGTCCACGTGGCAAAATGGGCTAAGTCACTGCCACTGCCTAAGTCAATGCCTGACTATGGCTTTTCCACAACAAGCAGTGTGAATTGGCATGGCACTGCCTGGGATTTGGGATAAATAAGTCGGATTATCTACCTTGCCACATCGCTCACCAGCAACTCTTTGTGCAGATTGAAATTAAATTTTGCGGAAGTATATTTGAGGAGTGTAATCATCCTGTGTTGGATAAGCAGTGGAAAGGGAATCAGCGGCTTGGTGACATGTGGTTGGACGAACCATGTGAGCGTCCTTCACCAACGAACATCTGTCTAGGGTGTTGCGGAGCTGCCGACAAGCCAGGGTAAGTGGTACATTTGAAAAGAACAATTACAAGAGAGGAGAAAAATGGGGAAAGAAGAAAATAGCTACTTAAAGCTACATTTAACTACTTTCGTAATTGCAAATATATATTTAGATGTATAGTATATTGTTCATGTTATAGGCTCAAATTAAGTCTTACTGCAGTTAGCTTGATACACAATGGTGTTCCTCATCGCTATGGAAGCCATTCCCTTACCAAGCATCTGGCAAGGAATCCCCAACAAATGTGTGATGTATGGTTTGCTAAATTGGAGGAAGTATGTTTGCCAGAACTGTCAATTAAACCAGAGCTATAGAGTGTCTAATGAGGTTGCTGGGGAGGCCCAACCTCTAGACTAGGGCTGCAGCTATTGATTATTTTAGTAATCGAGTATTCTACCGATTTCTCCATCGATTATTCGAGTAATCGGATAAGAAATACTTTTGTTTTATTGAAGAGCAATAATATACAATAGTTTGGTTTAATCTTCTGAAAAAACGACATTTCTATTGCCTAAATTGCCAGTGTTTGGTAAAGTTACTTTTACAATTACTTTTCAGTTACTTCACAAGTTCACAAGTTTTGGGAAGTCCCTAATTAAGACAAAATGATGAGGTAAATGGAGTTCATATCTTAACAGTGACCTATAAAACTAATAGAAAGTGTAAAGAAAATATCAATCATGGTCACCAGTATGATATGAACTCAATTTACCTGATCATTTTGTCTTAATTAGGGACTTCCCAAAACACACCTTACAAAATCATCTCTCAAAAAAACAAATATATTAAGTGCAATTAAGTGCCATATTACATTGTTTTTAAAGAAAACATATTCTAAAATGTAATAACAACTTCAAACTAATGGCATACATTAAACATACGGTTGTGCAACTTTACTTTCAGAACTACAAGTTTCAACCGGAGACTGATCTGTATATATGCCTAAATGTAAATATTAGTTATACTCAACATAGTTTCATTTATATATTTGAGTACAATGTCACACAGCTCTGTTACACTTATGCTAGTTGATTGTTGATCAGCTGTTTCTCCGTGAAGAGAGAGAGTGAGAGATATTGGTGCGCAACAAATCAGCTGTTTTCCCGAAGGGACAGTCAACAAGTCGGCTCTTTAGTTCAAATTGTGGTCACCACTATGTATTTTCTTGTCTTTCTTTTTGGTAGTTGTTGTGTTAGGTGTAGTGTCATCATACATACGATGGAATGGATTATTAAGTTAGACTCAATGTTTTCTGTTGAGATGCTGAAGCACTGACGTCGTGCTATTATTGTGGTAAGCTAGTTAGATTTTGCAATAGACACACTATCTAATCGCCAGCAGCGTCAGCCCGGTGTGCAACAGTAATAATCATCCGCGTGGAAACACTGTGCGCGATACAACGTTGGTAACATTGATTAAACGAAGCTTTGAGGCAAATCATTTTGCATCAAGGCTTTTTAGTAATCAAATTATTCAAATTATTTGAGGAATCGTTTCAGCCCTACTATACACAGTAGAACTAGAGAGAAAATACCAACCTAGAAACTTCAGAGAAAAAAGTATCGAGCGGGGACTTGTTTTCATCCCGACAGTGCCTATATTCACATTTCTATCGCCAGAGGCCTAAATGTGCATAAATATCTTATATTTTGCGAAAGGCGTCTTTAACAACAGGTCATTTGTAACATGTTTCATTGCAGCAACTCCTAGCTTAGACTGGACAATCAATGTTGACATATGTCTTATGAAGCACATCCAATGTCATTTTTATTGCATTGCTTACTGAACCAGGAAGTCTTGACTGAAAATGTTATGCACCAGAGGAAACACCCCCTACACACTTTTACCTTGATTGAGCTCACAGGCGCCTAAGCCGCTACAAGGTCATTCTAGAGAGCAACTAGGCCAGGCAACACAACAGTGCTGGCCAATTACACAGCCTACTGGGACCCTTGGGTTACTACTGTATTTGAACCCTAGTCATTTAAAGAAAATAATGTGACAGTTAATGTAACGGTGCCCCCATAGAAATTAAATCTATAGAAGCCTTATTAAACTATTTGGCGTTGTCATTCGATTAGTACACCAAAACATGGCGACTGTCGTTACTTGTCACGGTAACAACACGCAAATCAGTTTAATGCGGAAATAGGGCGCTAGATCTTCGCACTGGAATGGTACATGTAAAATCGGCTGCCGCTCTGACCATTCAGCTACATTTATTAGCATTGGAATGGCACTTCTATAGATTTAATTTCTATGGGTGTCCCCTCCTGCATTGATCAGGGCCTGTGAAACCAAACTCACCATGGCATGTTCCATGTTATATGTACTGTTTAACCGGACTTCATATGACATCACCGCTACCCAAAGGATTGTCTGTCCTATCAACCAATAGATCCTGGTTGTGTGTCTTCTGGTCATGGTTCATTATATAAATGCTACATGTGTAGGTGTTGATGTCTGTATGTATTTTTGTCTCCACGCAGTCTGTTTTATTTCTACACGTTTTTCAGATTAAACACTGTTTGATTTTAGTTTAACCTTTGTATTTGTCTCTGTCTTGCCTTGCAATGCATCATACGACTTACATTGCTAGGCTCAACAAGTTATATCTTTAAGTCAAAGATAGGCCAGTGTTCTGCAGTGTTGATCACAAGATACTGCTTGCAGCCCATTTATGAGTATCTTGCATTGTACCTACAGTTTTCATGTTCAGCGACAAAATCTCTCAAACAAATCAGACACTGCATGCTCCCGACTACTATCCAATCAACAAAACATTTCAAAGCTCTGTTTAGCCGTGATCATCTTAAAAGCATTCCCTAACATGATATCTGGCAGATTAATTTACACGTTGCTGTCTCTGTCTGTTGTGGGCGCTTTAGATCATTAGATAGAAGGAGCTACCATTGCCTGAGAGAGCGAGAGAAATTCTACAGTCAATCTCAGTAAGGGGTTTGGAGTCCTCTGTGATTTAAAAAGATCATTTGTCAAATTTATGCTCTGTAACTTTTTTAAACTATCCGCTTTGAACTTCTTCCCTTAGATTGATTTGGAGAGCACTATAAAACAAACTTTGCCTGATGGGCTGTTTCTGTTTCCTGATCTGAATTAGAACGCTCAGTCATGTCTGACAGAATCAAACAGGCAGCCATCAGTAAGTATATTATTTCTCTAACATCTGGAGCATAGGTCCATTTCAGAACCTTTTCTGTTTCCATCAAACGAGTAGAATAGCAAGACTCATCTGATTTGCCAATACTGATTATTTCGTGGACTCGTCTGTCTCTAATCCAGCAAACCATTCAGAGAAATATGGTGAAAATTGATCTGTAGAATTCAGAGAGAACACATTTTACTGGAGCTACTGTATAGGGGTTCACAAAGGATATTGGTGTGTTAAGAGGGCTATTTCAGATTATCTGAGGACCTGAAAATATAATTTGTCTATGGCTTGGGGCTTATCTCCCCACAACTAAAAATTAACTGTGGCTATACACAAACTCTGTCTTTTTTATTTGTTTCCATACAAGGACCATTCAGCCACTGGAACCTGATGTGGTTTAATTTCAAAAGCTAAGAATCAATGATTGTTTTTATTAGTTATTGCAAAAAAATTCGCTCTCTGGATTTAATTTTTAAACATTAGTTCCCTCCAAGATTATTGGACCCCCTGATTATTTTTTTTCATGAAAAAAATGAAAAATACCACTATTCCCATACAGAAATCTAACTTATGGACATATATGGCCATACATAACAGCAATCTTAACATATATTTGAAAATAATTACAAAATTAGGAAATATGTCACATATATAAAAATGGACAATTTTTGTATATTTTGACATATGTACATAAATATGATGATGTTTCCAACATATATGCTGATATCTGACATATAAGTATACATACATGGCCATATATTGAATGTCCATATGGGATACATTTAACAAGATTTTACCAAATATTTCATTGACATGTCATACCCCTACTTATCATCACATACAGTACTGTATATAACATCAATATCTCACACATAAGCATTCATTCTTGTTTAAATTTGTTGACAAATTGTTAACTGACATAAGACAAGAATAAATGTAGCAGTATTTCTATATTATTTATTTACATAATCTCATATGTACATTGACAGATATTATACATTCCATCACTTATACACTCTGTAAACCATAGGTAAATGCAGATATGGATGGCAAATATGGAAATGTATGTCACATATATAAAAACGGCCAATTTCGTTATATTTTTACATATACAGAGGGTGAAATAAGTAATGAACACGTCACCATTTTTCTCATTACATATATTTTTAAAGGTGCTATTAACATGAAATTTGCAAGTAATCCATACATACAAATAAACCAAAACAAATAAGTTCAGAAATTAATGACAAAGGGAAAAAGTATTAAACACACTTGATGATATTCATTTAATAGTTTGCACAAAAGCCTTTGTTGGTAATGACAACTTCAAGTCACCTCCTGTCATCCTGTATGGAGAAACTAGTTGCATGCAATGCTCTGGTGTGATTTTGGCCCATTCTTCCACACAAATCTTGAAGGTTCCGTGGGCCTCTTCTATGAATCTTGATCTTCAGTTCTTTCCATAGATTTTCAATGGGATTTCAGTCAGATGATTGGCTGGGCCATTCTAGCACAATTTAATATAAATATCTTCCTAGGAGTCATTAGGAACTATTCATGTCTAGCAATTTCAAAAAATCACCTTTTTTCAAACCTCCAATTTTGGACTGGATGTGTAAAATCCTATTTAGGTGCAGGTGGATTTTTAGGTAGACTGGGGGTAGGTGTAAAAATGGGGTAGGTGTTTTTTTTGCTATGGGGAGGGATGTGTTTTTCTTAAAAGGGACAGAGCGGAGGGCAGTGTGAGTTTTTTTCAATTGGCCTTGAAAACTGTTTTTCAGGTTTTATTAATTTAAATTATTCAATTTCTCCTGTACCTTTGATTATTGGAGTGCTAATTAAAGAATTTGAGCTGTGTTCACAAGCCTAGTGTTCAGGTAGAAATTTGTTGTGTAATACTGTACAAAACCTTTACAATAAGTAAAACAGGAATGTCAAATGAAAGGTGTTCAGGCGCATTTGCGCTCTGTGCATAACAAGGTTACTGGGGTTTAAATATGAGGTGACACATACCACACCCCCTTAATCATCTATCATCATGGGGAACATGAGACAATATACATGGAATGAGGAAAAAAAATGTTGACCGTTATAAAGTAAGCACTGGCTATATTGTAAATAAAATGTCAGAATGCAGGTAAGATTTATCTTCATCAAGCTGATAAACAACAATTATATAACTTTGTTTTGCTGACTTTACATTTTGTAGCGCACTGTGAAGTCCTTTACCCAGTTTAATCCTTAAACACTCGTGTCTGTTTCATTTAATCAGTTTGGTTCTATCAACTCATTCTGAAATTTTATTAGCATTTTATTGTTATATTTGTTGTAATCTTTTACATAATATGTTACTTTTATAACAAAATATAAATAATTCTCTGTAACAATTTCTGGGCAAAGAAATATTTGGAAATGTAAAAATTGCTCTTTTCTTCTGACATTCGATTCAGAAGCCAAAAAAACTAACATTTACAAATGCACTTTTGCACAGTACTCTATATTCATCATTACAGCATAGAACTTTTTTTGTAATGCTATACTGTATGCTATATCATGCATACTAAATCATTTTATATATCCATTTAATCATCCTGTGTACATTCTTTCACATTCATTCTGTGGCCTGGATATAGCAATGTCCCTGGGTCTCTTGAAATTGGTCTCTTAAACCTTCCTGGATCTCTTACAACTGCCCTTCTGTGTCCTTAAGTATGCAGATACAGGTTATAATATCATTTTTTTCTTGAGACAATAACGACATATTGGTATGAACACAACTTTCCGCAAATCTTAAAAATAGGCCTAGTATTAATTATTCTTATGAGGTGAGATGGGCCAACTATATTAATTCATGTCATCTTTCACATAAACTTTGGAGTTATTATGAAAGGCTCCTTCCTTTCTGCGGTCATGTTATCATGATATCAGTAAGCCTTCGAAACGATAGAACTTATACATTTTAAAGGTTTGTTGACAAAAACAGTTTGCACACAGGAGACTGCTATGTCACAAACAGTCAGACTGCGTAACAGCTTCTTTCCTTAGACAATTATTATTACTGCATTGCTGGAACCTTGACAGAAGACTTTCATTGTATTCATTAAATCTGCATATTCTTTGCATATGACAAACCTCTTGAAATTGTATATGACTAGACAGCAAGTCAAAACATATTCTGAGCAGCAAAATATCAAGTACCTTCTAGGGGAGGCACGGTTCACAAAACCCACAGTTCGGTTCTGTATGGTTCTTGTTGTTATTTTTCCTTTAAATCTTTTAATCTTAACACTCCAGAAATATACTCCAGCACACGATATATAGCTTAATTATCTACAATTCAAGATAGTTATATCATGTACTCATGCACAAACAGAATTTGCAATATTACAGAATAACAATTGAAATAATTTGCATTCATCAATCTTCCAACTTCAGTATAACTCTTACAAAAATACAAATGACGTGACCTGCAGCACTCCACACTCCACCGTTGAGGAGCGATCGGCTCTGCTCGCGGCATATTAAAATCTGACGAAAATCTATTAAACTGACCTTTGTCGATCTGAAATGAAGGCAGATTCATTAACTTAATGGCCTATTTATCGCTTAAAATGTTTTCAGAACTATTATTGGTGAACTATTTTTGTAGAATATGAGATTTAATTCCATTGACACTATTCCATTGACGCCATTACAGTCTGTTTTGAAATTCGTGAGCAGCCAGACCCACGTAACACGTTCGTCCAATCAGCTGCCATGTGTTGCGTTTGTCACGCTCATCCCGCTTGTCATTTCTGGTAAGTGTTTTAACATAGGTGTTGAAAGTGTTCACAACGGCAGTAAGTGGTTTGTGCACATTAGCAGTGTACCGACGAACTGTGCGACACGCACCGAAATGAGACAAGCGACCCGAACGGTTCTGATGTTTTTTCATGAACCGTGTCACCTCTAGTACCTTCTGATATACAATACTGTGCAAAAGTCTTAGGCACCTTTACAAAAATATATACATTTAATTAAACTAAAATAACTATGCCAAAATCTCATGTGTCACACCCTGACCTTTTACTTTGATTGTCTTTTCACCCATTTTCGGCCTACATCATAAAAATGTTCCATTTATTTATACATAAATTCTGCCCTAGATTCCTTTTCAATAAAATGCTCTGTGACCCTGTTGTACCAACTACTGTAGGCATCTTTTCCAGTGACTTGACTCGCATCTTCTCAATGGCCAGCAGAGCTAGGCTGCATACATGGTATTGGCCCATCGTGTTACGGGTGTAGGACTTGAGCCACTTTAAACAGGAGAAGCTCCAATTGTTGCCACTAATTAGAACATTTTTTTAAAGCTGAGGCAAAATCCAACTCCATGGGGCCTATATTACACCCGGCGCAATTGACTTTTTACACAAACGAATGTATCATTCCTATCTTACACCCGACGCATATGGGACTTTTCCCTCCACAGACGCGCGTCGGTAAATTAGGGAATTAACTTGCGTTCGTTGGGCGGTTCTGCGAAAAGAAGAGGCGTGTTCCGGCGCAAATGTTCCCTGGTGCTATCTTGCAGTCCCCGAAAACAATTCCGCCACTGACCAGGAAAAACCTGTTTTAAAGTCAGTGGCGTGTTATTCATATGCTATTTTAAGGGCGCATGCTTAACCATCATGTAGCGTGTGCACAACGCGCATACACTTTGCTCTTCTCATCTACACATATGCAGCAGTTCTTTATTATTGCAATACATAATTAGAAGGAAAAATATTACCACACGAGGAAGTCATTGTGGTGTCCGAAAATGTAAAAAATAGATATACACCTAGTGTACACATTTACTCAAATTATTCATAATGAATTATTTGCACTGATATACATCAACCTCAAGGGAACCCATTCAATCAACAAGTATACACACGTAATTTGCGATGCTAATAGTAAAATCACCCATGTCTTTACTCAGAATTACTCAGGCTCAAGCCACGACTCATTTATGGCAACTTTGCCATGAGGAAACCCACCTTGGATGGGTGGCTGGGAAGGGAACAACAGCTATCCGTTAAAGGCATGGTTAATGATGACACAATCTATGATGCCAGCAATCGCAGAAAATGTTGTTTAATCAAAAACACACACAAACACGCAGTGTAGCCTAATTGAACGAACATTTGGCACACTGAAAATGCGCGTCAGGTGTTTGGATAGAACAGGTACACTACTCAAGTCGCAGCATTCTTTGTGGCTGAATCGTGGATGTGTTGATGACATTAATTAGGAAATATTAGAGGACTTCAGGAGACGTGATGTTTAAATGCGTGCCAGCCACTTAAATGCCCAGAAATGCAGAACGGGAGTGGAAAGCTTATTTGACAGAAGAATAATCTTGGTCTAATGTTAGACTACATTGCAAAAATATTACCATGCATTCATAACCTCGTGATTCAGTTAGAGTGAGTCCAAAACATCGGAAAGTAGACTATGTCTTCTGACATTTCTTTATTTACATTTTGTAAAAAGAAAAATCTATAGAAAATTGCCGTTATAATAGCAATCCGCCATGGAACAAGCGCGCCTGCTCTTAAAGGGAATGTGAGATGACGATCTGATTGGTTAATTGCACGTTACGCCCAAACCACACCTATGACTAATGAAGTTACTTTAGACCTACCCATTTTAGATATGCGTCGGGCGCAAGAATCATTTATCCTGCCGGTAAAATAGCAACAGCGCCCGGGACACTCCCACAATGTAACTTGCGTTTCGCGTTTGATACTTGCGTTTCAGATCGTTAAAATAGGGCCCCATGTCTTTAACGAACACCAAGTAATCACACAGCTTTCCCCTGTTACCCTGCAAGTTCTGATCTGAATACAGGACTTGAAGTTCAGACCTCAGTCTCCCTGAATCAAAGTGATGCCATAACTTTTCAGGACACTTTAGAAGGCCTCCTCTGGAAACACTTGTCTCATGTCATGAAATGTCCCTGGACTGATTAATTTTAAGAAGAGCATACTTTCCAAATTTGAAAAACATCAAGGAATCTGCTCCAAGATTTTATCAATGATGGCCATGTACAGATTTCTGTAGCGCTTGGGGATCCTGCAATTGGGTCAGACAGTGCTTCCTCATGGGCTCATCTCGTGGGTCTGATGTGAGATCTGCTGCTTTGGCATAAACAGCTTGGAAAGCCTCCTCTGTCCTCTTCTCTTTGACAAATGCAAGAAGAGACTCAATTATTTTCTTGCAGTAAAGAACATCCATTGCCCTCTGCTGGACAATATCAAAGACCAAATCAGTGGTTTGCACTCAGGCAAGCATTTAGCCCCCTGTGACAGCACCAGATTCGGTCTGTGTGCATAGCAATGCACAAACATTGCACTTGGAGCTATTGCTTTCACTTTGGCCTGCACACCATTGAGAGCTGAAGCCATGACAGCAGCCCCATCATGCATGTTTTGATGCATATTGCACATTTTCTGTTCATCCAATGAACCTCATTTCACTACTGAATTATTACTGTGTCCTTCAGTTATTTGATAGATCAAAATGAAATTGCTGATCCAAACACCCAATTATTTAAATATGAAAACCATGGTAATTGTCAGGGGTGCCTAAACATTGGCATATGACTGTACATACAGTGCTCAGTTCTACTGACAAACTAATGGCAGAACACGAAACTGAATTATTACAACTAGATTTTAGTCAAATGATATGAAACATTTTAAATCCAGAATTAGCAGCCTTAAGCAAAACAGTTTTTCTTTTAAAAAAATGTTTTGGCGGGGGTTATTTGAGCTATGAGGAAAAAATCTGGGAGAATTGGACATGACCAATTGGGAGGGGAGAAAAACAAAAAAGAATGTTGGGTCCCTAGAATCCTCCTTGTGGTATATTGCTAAACACGTTCTACTCACAAATAACCTTGTTTCCTACTCCTAAATATCCCTACACTTTCGAAGATTTGTGTATTTGAGTGCATTGATCCCACCCCTAGAAAGTTTCTTTTTCCAGAGGTCCAAATCCCGATTATGGCTTTTCCTTGGTGCAACAACTCAGCTGCAGGTGAGATGACTAACAAAACCTGTACAAACAGGGTGGAGGTAAACGCATTCCCTTGCCAGTTACCATGGTTGAGGGGGATTGGTTCATCTTAAAGAAGTTGCTATACTGCCCTACAAAGGCAAAATACCTTTACTTGCCAGAGTGTAGAACTAAGGAAATTATTTTAATGTGTTCAAATTTTAGGAACATTATTGGAAATGTGGCAAAGTAAACCCACTTTTTTTTTAAATAGACTTAATATATTTGTCTACATGATGAAGCGGAACTTTATTTTTCCAGAAATTATGATAATAAATTTTTTTACCAAAATTTTTGTTCATAATAATAATAATAATAATAATAATAATAATAAACCTTTATTTATATACCACCTTTCACACAGGGAATGCAGCTGAAAGTGCATTACATCAATGAAAGTCAAATAAAATGAAAGAAATTTGCATCAATAAAAACATTTTACATCAATAAAAGACAAACATTTTTTGAAAAATAAAAAATAAAAAGCATAGACCACATCAATAAAAGACAAAGAAATGTAAAAATATTTTAAAACAGAAAGCGTATAGCATGTCTGCAGGCAATGAAATAAAAATATGAAATGTAAATATAAGTTTAGACCTTTTCCATTTGCAAGGCAGTATAGCACAACCAGCCTGTCTAACACCCCCAGTCCACCCCCAGTCCACCCTGAGCAGCACTGAACCCGTGGATTCAAACACCTAGCTGCAATGATTGTGTTGTGATTCCGTGGCCACAGAGGTGAGATTCCGGGGTCAGCCTCTCTTGCCTGATTTTAACCCTAAATCAGCATGATGTTTTAGGTGAATTTGGTTCTCGAAACTGAAGTATAGATACCACAACATCCCATTTGATTGACCACTATAGCAATGCAAAAGCCGTCCGCTAACAGGGTATTATCTAAATAAATCTCAGCTTTAAACAGAAACTCCATGGGAAGCACCACCGTCTAATTCCCAACAGAGCTTAGAGTCCTTTCAAATTACTTTTGTCTTGTGTGTTTCTTAGTACATGTTTTTAATCATTCCTTCTCTCGTTTGATTCGACCACACTCACAACCGAATGCAGCGGCTGCCTCTCTACTGATAGCCAGCCGACACCACATGGGGTCCAGATATTAGCATAGTATTTCAACTGTGGCTCTCAAATCCTTCAGTAGCAGAATTATCACCCCAGAAAGTAAAAGAGCCCAATTCTGAGAGACTTTCATTAGCAGGAGTGCAGTTCTACATTGTTGGTGTTATTTTAGACAAAGGCTGATTCGTTGATTAACATAAAGTGACATTAAGTATGGACAGACCTAGTGAGTTAGCAGTGCCATTCCATAAATTATTATTGTCTGTCATTTACTGTCCTGTCTTTGTTTTGTTATTTATACTCTGTTTCTCTTTCTCATTTTCTTTTTATTTCTTTTGAATTCAATAAAAATGCTCTCTCTCGCTCTCTCTCGCTCTCTTTCTCTTCTGCTCTCTCTTGCTCTCTCTCGCTCTCTTTCTCTCTCGCTCTATCTCGCTCTCTCTCTTACACTTGAAGCAAATGGATGGAATACTTGGTGCTGATGTACTGTCAGTCCAGGTAGACATGGGTTGGTAAGGTGAGAACTAGTTTCTTCTGTTCAATCCTAGGCAGGAAGCCTGATAATTCAGTGAAAAATAAGTGTCATCTCCAATAGGAGTTCCATCTGAGACAGACAATTCCTTTCTGCCCCAATCCGCATCCCAACTCGCCCCCTATTCCCTTTATAGTACTTGACACCCACCTCAGCCACAGGTAGATGACAATAGACCCTGGTCAACAGTAGTGTGTGCGGAATAGGATGTCAATTGGGAAGCAGTGGCAGTCTCCTGTGTGGGCAGCTGTAGCAGCATAAAGAAATCCATCTTGTAACTTCTGTTCTGGCTGACTTGTTCTCATCCACTAGTGGCTGAGTTGGGTGTTTGAAGTTTTGACAGGGGTTCAGGTTGGCCGGAGTCATCTCTCCCTCTTTCTCTGAGTCTGTATCTCAGTCTGCCCATTCTCTGTAGACTATAGTGTCTCTCACTGAGCCCTGGTTTTCTTGAAACAGCCTTTTAAGTTAATTTAACTTAATAAGTTCAACAACATTCATTTTTTTGTTACAAAACAGTATGTTCTTTCTCATTGCTTTCACACACTCTAAATGCTAAGAACATGTTTGAAAACATTAACCAGACTTGAGTGCATCATATAAAACCACATCTAAACATTTGGTCACAGTTGTTATAATCTACTCCCTTGACTGTGAACCTCTTTCGTATTTTTCTTTTATTTCACATTTATTTAACAAGGTCGGCCGATTGAGAACATATTCTCATTTGCAACAGTGAAATATGTAGGTGAAACGTCAATGCTCAATTGCTCAACAAGCCTTCAGTCCTTATGGTCAAGGGCACGGAAAAGGATACGTGAGCGTTAGATGGTTCCGATGCAGGGGGGGTGGAGTATCTTAAAAAAGACAAACAGCTAATGTTTCAGGTGACATTTCTGCCAGAATGGTTGGCCACATATTTTGAATAAATAAAAACAGGTGACATACACTATTTGATCTTGTGAATTCTGCCGTCAATGTCAAAAGACAGTGTCACAACGTGGGTGTAGCCGGACTAGGATCCCAGCAAATACATGACTCCAATAGGCTATATATCATTGGTAAATGGTAACACTTCATTTTGAGAGTCCAAAACATGTATCTGTAGATGCTCTACATATTATCTACAGATTATCAACCACATTTTAACAAACAAATCTGATAACCCAAATCCTAACCTTAACCCTTCCCCTAACAGTAACCATAACCTTAACCATTAACCTAAACTGTATTTAAAAAAAAAAAAAAAAAAAGGAATTGTAAACCTACCCTTATCCCTAATTTACACAATTAGATGCTTATCAACAGATAGTTGGTTGACAGTTTGTTGATGATATTACTATTTATAGAACACCGACAGATGGAATTTGGTACTCTCAAAATAAAGTGTAACCCATTATACATTGTTAAAATACGCTCACATTATACATTGTTGTATGCTGTCTTTTTACCTGACACCTCGTTGTGAGCATTGTTGTAATGTTTAGTTAACCAAACGTCAATTTTACACGAAAATAAAATAGATTATTTTAACCACAGTTCTATAACTGATGAAAAAAAAAGAACTATAAATGATGAGTTATAATGAAAAGACTGATGCACAACCTTTTGTCTGCAGCCCCATTGCTGTGTCAAAATGATTAGACTATAGAAAATATGTTGCTATTTTGGACAGCCACCATGACATCCAACTCTTTCTGTGATTGTGTGAAGACACAAAATTGTCGTTACTGGTTGGAGACTTGTGTATTGGTGTGCAGGACAGCACTCTTACACGTCTCCCTGGCTGAGTTTCATCATAGAGGGTAAACAAACATAGGCGAGCAAAGAGAGTATGGATCAAAGTGTCATTTAAAATGGAATCATCAAACATAGCTCAGGCTGCTGACAGCTCTTCCTGACTCCAGCTGAGGAGAAGAAGACCCAGTACTGAGTGGAGTAGAGGAGAGCAGAGGCATGTACACATCTCACAATCCTAAGAGGCTCTTTTGCTACATTTCAAATGACTGTCGAATCATCACTATTCTCCATACATCATCTAAAGAGGTTTGGGGTTAATGGATGACGCCAAGCAGAGTGTGCCGTCTTTCTAAACCTCCTACTCTCTAATGAAAGGCATTCTTTGTGAGGGGAGTCAATACAAAAACCAAGATCACATTGGAACAATGCACTCACAGCTTTTAATAGGACATTACTGTGGCTTTGGAAAGTGCTTCTTGTTTTTGTAGGAAAGCAAATGCAGTATATTTTAGGGTAGTGCTTTGTTCTTGTTCACATTTTTCGTATGGTACAGACTTCATCTCTTATATCTATAGAGCTTTACGAAAATAATTTGACAATTCATACATTGAGAAAGAAAGAATTTACCAATGCCCCAATTGCCAATACCATTAGAGACTATTCTTTCATGTCTGGCACTCTCAATCTGTCTGAGCTCATATCTCATTCCGTCATGTAATGTTTGTTTGTTTGTTTGTGTGTGTGTCTGTTTCTGTGTACGGAGTCTGTGTCAGTAGCTGAAAGTGTGTCAGAGCTTTCATTGTCTATCTTCTGATAATGTTTGCGTCAGTGACAATGATACTGCTCTGCTATGTGAACTAAGGCGTTGGTGTTACATTGAAAGCATATAATTATGACTGTGATATTCTTAGGTATGGAGTCAGGTATGCCAGGTCACCGTTGCAAATGAGAATTGTGAAAAAAAAAGAATTCTGCAAAATAATCAGTGGTCCATTACGATGCAGCGCTACTAAGTACTGCTGTGCTTTCCATGGTACTGAATGTAGACAACACAAACGTGAGGAACTCGGAAAACAAACAGTGTTTTATTTTAGGTAAACACTGAATGAAAACCAATACTGGCTCGCAGAGATGGGAAGTAACGAAGTACGTTACTGTACTCAAGTAGATTTTTCCGATATTTTTACTTTACTATTTATTTTTGTGCCGACTTTTTACTTTTACTCCTTACATTTTTAACACGAATATCGGTACTTTCTACTCCTTACATTTTACAAAATTGTCTTGTTACTTTAGTTTCAAATAATTTCAGTGGAGTTACCGTTATTATTTCTCGCGTCATTAATACCGAATTCAATTTATTGGATGCTAATATACGTTGCATTTGACGCACCACTACAAGACAACTCGACAGATTCGGCAGCATTCATTCGCGGCAAATCATTGCGACTTGATCGCGGTAACGGTAGCACAGTATTATGGATGGCGACATAATTGAAAATATAAAAAACGGAGATCCCAGAGATTTGGCAGACAAGCAGCAAAATATTCCCAATCATCCTTGGCCTTATCTGCGAGAGATGTTTGACATAGTAGGCATGAAGAATGACTCCTGGCGAATGTGCTGCAAATTTGAGGTATACATTTGATCACATGCGGTCTCTCCCTCCAGGTCCATCCCAGACACACACACACACTTTTTAACTCACTCACTGTCCTACACACCATAACGTTATGACACGTTAAACATTACAAAAGGTGTGTATATTTCTCTTATACACAATTACATTATGGCACGTTGCACTATACAGGTTTGTATACCCTAGTTGCTCCCAAGTTCTTTAAGGGATTAAAGACAAATCCATGCACATCTACAGTTTTGAGGGCATACATCACTTGACATTTCTTTTGCTGGATGTTTATTTGCATATCAGTTAATATTTTTTTTAATGCAATGCACATTGAATTTGTAATTTCTCCAACTTTTAAAGTACTTCAATTGTAAAAATTGTGAGCCTGACGTATTGCATTTATTATTATTAGCACTCCATGTTCAAAGATTTACTAGCTGTCAGTTCATTTCTTATACACTGCTGCCATCCTTTAGTCGTAACTCTAAAAGTATGGGGAACTTGAGCACACACATTTGAGCACACACACAGACATGCCGACAGGAATCCCCAGGCCCGGGACACAATTATACATTTAGGGCCGCCCGGTAAAAAAAATATGACTGCAAAAACTATATTTGGGACCTCTTCAGGCCCCCCCATCTCTGTCAGTGTCACACACATACATGTAGATTCCTTCAAATGTTAAGGGGAAGATTAAAAAAGAGAAACTTTATCTGTGAATTCTCACAGAATCACAATTTAATTAATATCATGCTACTCAGTCAGAATCTTATTAACCTGGAGTCCCAGTCTCTGTCACAATAATCATATATCTAATGTTTTAGGCCTATTGGCAGACATCTATTTAAAATGTAGTCAATGGCACATAAGAGCCTTTTTTACATGTCCATGGAAGTTTCTCAGCTTGCACTCTAGTAAGATTTGTGTGGTCATGTAGCTTTGCATAAAAAATGGTTGTCATTCGCAAGGCTACTTTTATACTTTTAAGTAAATTGCCAAGCCTGTACTTTGTAAATTTTACTTGAGTAAAGAAGTTAAATCAGTACTTCTACTTTTACTAGAGTATTTTTTTTACCACAAGTATCTGTACTTCTACTTGAGTACGGGAAGTGAGTACTTTTGCCGTCTCTGCTGGCTCGTGGGGCAAATGTAGAGAAGAATTCATCAATACATACAACACAGGTGACAATGAACAATGAGCGACAGTATACAAAAACTTACGCAGGACTTAAATACAGGACTAATGAAGTGAATTCAGCTGGGATATGTAATTAAGAAAGGCTTTTGTATGATGGGTACATGTGAGATAATTAGAATGACAGAAACAGAAAAAAACACACCGGACAGAAACCATATTCACATTGTACCAAAACAGTGAAGAGAAATAATAATATACTGTATAAACTCATAAGGGAGAAATCATAATATACTGTATAAACACATAAGGGAGAAATCATAATATACTGTATAAACACATAAGGGAGAAATCATAATATACTGTATAAACACATAAGGGAGAAATGACAATATACTGTATAAACACATATGGAGGACCAAGTCTGCCAATATAAGAAATAAATAAATAAATAAATATATGCATCAATAAAAACATTTATACATAAAAATATACATAAAAATAGAAAAATATAAAATTATACATTTATTAATCAAGATTATTTTCCTATTTATTTATTTCTGTGATCATTTATTTCAGTTTTTATAAATTTTTATATAAATTTATTTCCATATTCTTTTATTTCTGTATTTATTTATTTCCGTATATATTTATTTCTGTATTTCCAGATCCTTAAGCTAATGAGGAGGCTGTCAATCAAAGCATGTCACGGTATCACCTTTTTCCCATTGGTTGATCGGTATCAGTGTGAAAATCGATTTTACATGCCTAGATTACTACGTTAGTAGGCTTCATACAGTCTCTTGCCAGAGATTTGAGTCTTGGCTACCCTAGTTGAAAATGCTAGCTTTGGTTATTATTTGATTATTAACATTTTCGCGTGGAGGGTCTTGCTGAAAGTTTATTGCAGTAAGCAGCATCTAACTACACAGAAGTTGACCCTGCCATGTAGGAATTTGGATGAAGTGTGATCATTGCCTTAATTTTTCGATATACGATTCCGTTAATGCCGGAGCAGTCGGACGCCCTTCTCATTGTAGCCTATCCATTTAATCAAAGAATAGAACCGCCAGTGCAATGTTCCGTTGTCTTTAAAACAGACGCACACAAACACACCAAGTCAACCACACACACACACAGAAACTAAGTTCGCCGGAGCGAGAGAGCAGCTACGGTAGTACAACAAACCCGTGTT
>JACXGM010002888.1:26011-44555 GCA_016801145.1 Umbra pygmaea | reverse complement strand
CACACGTTTGTCTCAATGACATCATGGAGTTCCACCAATCAGAGGTATCACTGTGGGATTGTTTAGAAATGTGGGTAATGGAGTACTTTGTGATTGGAGGAGCTTGACGCGCCTTCTAGCCCTTGTCCAATCACGTGCGAGGTCATGGGCATGATTCATACAGCAGCAGTATATTTATTTAGTATTATTCGTAATGGACCTTTTCCTGCATTTCCTGTGTTTTTGCTTCGCGATTTACAATGGCTGGACGGCGTCTCGCATTCAACTCCCCTCCAACTCCTCTGCATGGACGCGATCAACCCCTTTCATCCAGTCCGCAGACCGGCGAAAGGAAACTGCTGAATGCTATCAGTGGGATGTCTCATCAGCTAACTCTGCTTGGTGCCGATGTGAATAAGCAGTTCACGGTAGTAAACGCCAGATTGCTGTCCATAGAGGATAGTTTGGCTGCTTTGCAGTCAAAAAACTGTGTGGAAGGCACTAACACCAAAAAGAGAAGACGGGTCCAAAATCCTAAGATAGCGGTAAGAATATCTATATAGGCCTTAGCTTTTTTCTAAGTAGTTTTACAAGTAGCGAGCAGAACCAGGGTAAGTTGTTTAATAAAAGTGTATTTCTTGCTCTTTATTTACAGGAAGCAGTACGCCATGTTCACAATTCGGAGATAAATTGTAGGCGCTACGAACTGGAGCAAGGGTACGATTTCAAGAATATGCTTACATTATTCTGTATAAGGAAATGGATATGTTAACAGATTCCGATCTTAACCGTACATTTTTTTTCAGACTCACCTCACCTCATAATTACTCTGTGACTTCGTATTTGCTCGGAGACATGTCTGCAAGTCCAGATTTACACGATTCTGATAATGACGCAACTGTTTGTAAGTAACTTACTGTTCTCCTTCCTTGTTTAATTTTACTGTGACTAAGTTATTTGTTCATACCACTCTCATTTAATTGTTTTCCAGCCGCCTGTAAGACGTATTACGAAACAGTACGGAGGAACTTCAGGTACAAACAACCAGATCTGGCATTGCATGCGGAAGCTGTGAAGAGTTTAGCTCGGAGTCGAGCGAGAAGAAAGAGGGTAAGACTATTAGATTAGATTTTTGGTTAATGTGACTATTTTTAATGTACATTAATAGATGTGTTGTGTCCATACGCAGTGCATCGTGCAGTACTGATTGTGTTTATTGATTTTTTTTACAGCTGCTGGAAACGAGACATAGTGTGCTAGCTACGGATGAGGTGGACCTTTGGAAGTGCGCCACAGTAGACCTGATGTCTGCCGAGGAAGACTTGTTGGCGGGGTGTCTGAATGTATTGTGCGACCTCGGGCTCTTCGCAGCCAGGAGCTCACCGTGCTCTGTGCCACGCTGTAGTCGAGATTGGAGGCAATTCCAAAGTACAGGGCAACGCTCCACAGACTTCTGCAAAATGGACCAGATTCAGATACAGTGCTGAGGCGGCAAACAGACACTTCACTGTGCTGTAGATTTTTGGGCTCTGTTTCATGAGCGTGCCATTTGTAGTGTAGGCAGAGCTCCTACGCTTTGTACATAGTTGTGTTTGTTTTAAAAATAAAGTTATTTCAATAAAAAACATTTTCCTTTCCTCAATTAATGAATGTCCTTGATATTAATAACAGTCTAGCCCATAGGATAACAATGTCATGAATATACAACATAATAGCATATCACAGGAATGAATAAATATATGTGCATATATATATATGATTATTATTGTGATTTACATTTATAATGACCCAGGGTGACCAATAGTGACAGATCTGCCAACCAATCATGAGTGATTTGTGTTGTTTAAAAGTAGTGGTTTCATCCAATACTGAGGTAGGAAAGTCACGCCAGCCAAACTTTCTCTGGCCAGGCGTGGTTTCGGTGCTATTCATATGCTAATTAGAGCCATCAGCTTTGAGTGAGGAAGTTCAGACCAGGCGCCGATATGCTGCTATTCATATGCTAATTAGAGCCATTAGGGCCCTCCGTGAGCTCTCCACATACGTCATGGTTCGTTTCCGACAATATGTGGCACAGACGAACGCAACGTTTGCAGGCTGTAAATTGTCATTAACTGCCGAAAATTTGGGAAATTTCCGAGCGTTTACGGGGACGAAAATCCCACTTTTCATGCAGTGTTCATGCTGATTGAGTTAGAATAACAGACTGTAAGCTTTAAAAGGAGAACGGTGCCTGAAATCATTGTTGTTCATCTGTCAACCATGGTTACCTGCAGGGACAGACTGATATTCTGCAAAAGTTACAGGGATTGGACTGGTAAGTATTGGGGTAAAATCAGTCCTGTGATATGCCAACAATAAAGCATCCTGAGACCATTCATATGTGGGGTTGCTTCTCAGTCAAGGGAGTGGGCTAACTCAAAATGTTGCCTAAGAACACAGCCGTGAATAAAGAATGGTACCAACACATCCTCAGAGAGCAACTTCTCACAACCATTCAAGAACAGTTTGGTTATGACCAATGTATTTTCCAGCAGGATGGAGGACCTTTCCATAAGGCAAATTTGATAACTAAGTAGCATGGGGAACGAAACATCAACATTTGGGTCCATGGCCAGGAAACTCCCCAGACCTTAATCCCATTGACTTGTGGTCGATCCTCAAAAAGCGCGTGGACAAACAACCCATAAATTCTGACAACCCCATGCAAAGCCTTGATCATGCAAAAATGGTCTGCCATCAGTCAGGATGTGGCCCAGAAGTTAATTGACAGCATGCCAGGGTGGATTGCAGAGGTCTTGAAAAAGAAGGGTCAATACTGCACATATTGACTCTTTGCATAAAGTTAATGTAATTCTCAATAAAGGTCTTTGACACTTATTGACTGCTTGTAATTATATGTCAGTATACCATAGTAACTACTGTCAAAAAGATCTGAGAACACTGAAGCAGTAAACTTTGTGGAGACCAATACTTGTGACATTCTCAAAACCTTTGGTCACAACTTTAGAATGGACAGTAGACATGAACTGCTTTGATCTCAAATGGCACTGTAAAGGCATACATGTCATTGTCATTTGAACCAAGAGTTTGAATCTAGTTTGTTAATGTGTTACTATATCGAAGTGTTACTGTAATAAACCACTAATATGGCAGTTTGGGGAACCAGTGACCTTTCAGACACCAGTCAGATGCATTGTCTAAGGATCTGGCCAACCTTGTCGCCCCCCAAAGGCGAAGGTTTGGTTTCAACATTGGTGGGGAACAAGCTATTGAGGCTCCTGCCTGTTGGTAAAAGTATGAGCGGATGCAAGTTTTTGTGCACATTTAGCCAGTTTGTACATGTAGCAACTACATGTAGTATTACTACCACAAATTGCCACAGACAATATTGTAAAACTACCACTTTCTCCCACTTTCACTGTTATAATCACTTATCCTCAACTGTGACCCTGCTGCTCCACCTACCTCTATGATATTTTTTTATTATTTCTACCATTGCTTCATTTGCCTAATAGAAGTTGACATTTGCCAAATAGAAATAAATCAATACATGGCTATGTTAACTTGTTTTCCTGAGTATTTCTATATGGCATTAGCCTAGTATGAACACTGTGCCTCATACAGTACGTCAAAATCTTGTCTTTAACACTCACTGTCATAATCACTATAATCAGATTTTAAAACCTCACCTGTGACCATGTTTGTCCATCTCTTACTGCCTCGTTATTGCTGCTTTGATCAACTGGCACTTAATTTTCTTGATAAATGATGATTTGATTAATGCTGTTTAAAGAGTATATACAGTATCTCACAAAAGTGTGTACACCCCTCACATCTTTTGAAATATATGATTATAACTTTTCATGTGACAACACTTAAGAAATGATACTTTGCCACAATGTAAAGTAATGAGTTTACATCTTGTATAACTGTGTACATTTTCTGTCCCCTCAAAATATCTCAACACACAGCCATTAAGGACTAAACTGCTGGCAACAAAAGTGAGTACACTCCTAAGTGAAAATGTAACTGTTCCTGTTAATAGCATACAATCAGAACATTGTTTTATTATTGTCAGTACACATATGTTAACACACAAGGTTAATTTATTATTTTACCCTCTTATGTTGAATGTGTTGATTTCCATATTTGAATTTAATCTAAATTATACTATCGCTGCATGGCTTACCTTTGTTGTGTGGTGTAACAAAGTGCAGTTAAGTCACAGTAGTATTTTAACCTATGGGGAAAGAAAAATGAAAACGGCAAACATTAGTTATAGGACGTTCTTGGTGACATTTGTTATTGTTAATCTATTATCTGTATATTATTTAACAGGCCAAAGCAAACGCTTTTGTCCAAAACGATTTACTGAATAACTTTTATATGACTGATTTCTCATGTAATGTAGATAACAGTTAATGGCATTTTGTGTTTTTTCTGTAAAAATCATGTAAATTCTATTTTTTATTTTATTTTGTGAAAGTACAGATTCAGAGCTTTAAAATATTACATAAACTTTCTCAAAAAAAAGTTTCGGTGTTTTGTAAAGGTACTTTCTTTGTCACATACACATAGCAAAGTTCATTCTCTGCATTTAACCCATCCCTCAAGGGAGCAGTGGGCAGCCATTTACAGCGCCCAGGGACCAACTCCAGATCTAAACCAGTGCTTTCGTCAGGGGCACTGACTGGAGAACCTAACTTGTTTCTTATGGTGGGGGAAACTGGAGCACCCGGAGGAAACCCACGCAGACACGGGGAGAACATGCAAACTCCACACCGGGGTTTGAACCCAGAACCTTCTTGCTCTGAGGCCAAAGTGTTATCCACTAGGCCACCATGCCTGCCCACTTCGGCACGGGCGAAGCGGGCAGCCACCCGGGGCGACATTTTTTCATGACACATGGGGGGACACCTGAAAAAATCCTCTGAGCCGCAAAGCGGTTTTCTATTATCATTTCACTGTGTGGGGAATTGGCAAATTGGCACCCCCTGCAGCCGCTTGCTGAGAAAAAACTAAAGGTATGCAACTATGTTCTCTCTGTATGATTACAGTATCCATGTCATGAATGAAGGGCTAATGTTAATTGGTGGGTATAACTCTTACATTTGTTATCCTTTCTGCTATGATGCTTGCTATGATTATACAACAATAATTTGCTTTTAACTCAACAAACACAAGATCTAATTTCACCATAATATTGTGCTTTGCAACAAAACTGTTACAATATCAGTTATTTTTTCCATTATTTGGGTTAACGTTAGGCCCTGTAATTAGCCAATTAAATTTTCAAATCTTTAAGTAGTTTCAAAGATGAACATTTGCTATTTGCTACAACTCTTATTTTGTTACAAAGTATAGTTTAACAATTCATAACTATAAGTGTGCCATGCATATAATTCAAGGCAGTAACCGAGTAACCAAGGAGCTGATGGTTCCTCCCTAAACGTTAGATTAATATAGTGTGTGGCAGACATTTAGCATGTAAGGGCATGTTTATGTAACCGTCCTATTATGTTTGGGGTCAATTTGACCCCAGGCTGTTTTAGCTGTATAAAACATGATCCTACTGTCTTTTGCTTTCAATTTCAATTGCAATTCAATTGCAGTTTGAGGGGCAATTCTAAAATATTTTGGAGCATCCTCTGCCACTGGTCAGGATGAGCCACCCACCTCCCCCGCTACACAGGACTACTGGAATAGTCTCGACCCTTTAGGATAAGCTGTCATCTATGTCTTCAGCTACACGTTTCCACAAATATCTCTGCATACATCTGATATTGAAGATAAAGACCTTCAGGTGGGTTTTTGCGTGTGTGTGTTCTATTGAAGGATTTGTGCAATTGAGAAATATAATTTTTGACTGTTTGTGTAGAATTTTGTGTTTTTTTGGGGGGGTGCTCAAAGGGGTCTCGCCCAGGGTGTAATTCAATTTAGAACTGCTACTGTTATCAAACACTATAATTGTGTGGAAATGTATGATGCTTTGAAAGTTAAAATAATATTTTAACCCATGCAATCATGGTTTTGAAGTTTTCAGTACTACATACTGTAGTAAAACCTTTTAAACAATTGCATTTCCAAATATCTCGCTTTTAATGTTCAGATCAGTCAGAATGTGCTTTATTTCATGTGTTGGTCCCAGTTGCCATTTCTTAAAGTTAACTATAACTGTAGCTAAATGTATTTGTAATTACAAACATGCCATAATCTAGCTAGCATCTGTACCTGAGTAATTTGAATTACACACCCATTGGTACATCTCCCGTCTCAGCTGCAGATCTTTCCAGCTCCTTCAGAGTTACCATTTGCCTTGTGGTTGTTTCTTTGACAATGCCCTCCTTACCTGGTCAATGAGTTTTGGTGGATGGACTTCTCTAGGCAGAGTCGTGGTTCTGCCATATTCTTTCCTTTTTTTAGTAATGGATTACCGTGGTTCTATGGGATTTTCAAAGGTTTTTTATAACCCATATCTTTATCCAGGACTTTTATGAAAAGTTTGTTCTTCATAGGATTTTGTGTGTTTGTTTACACATACTCCTTAACAAACTTAGGGTGCTTCCAGAAACAGATTATTTTAAGGTTATGTGACAATTTAATTGACACAGGTGGACTCCATTCACTTAAGTATGTGAGTTCTGAGGACAATTGGTTGCACCAGAGCTTATTTAGGGGTTTAGGAACACAGGAGTATTTATGTATCACAATACAAATTATATTGCATCTTCAAAGTGTTCAGTATGTTGTGTAAAACAAATGGTAAAAATCCCAATACAATCATATTACATTCCAGGTTGTAACACTACAAGATGTGGAAACATCCACGAACGGGTAAATACTTGTGCAAAGCACTGTATCACTTTGAACCCCTTTTCAAATGCATACTTCTGGATTGTACCATTTCATTGAGCTGCTTTTCAGTATTTTTTAAACAAACTAATTGATAAAGCAAAGGTTGTGAAAGTAGAGCAAACCCAGGGTACAGGAGTGGTTCTTCAGAGGGTGGTTGGGATATTTTTATAGGGGAGATGGATATTTTCTGTATTGTATACAGTTACTTCCAATAAAAATACAACAAAAATTGTGAGATTTTTTTATTTCTGAATGTTTTGCTACATTATGCACTCAGAAATGGTACTTTAGCACTGACTCTTATCTGAAGTGGCTAACGGCAGTGATCTTTTTCAAGTAAATACATTTTAATGTATTGCAGAAAAAATCTTTCAGTGCTAGGACTAACAAATTTGCTTCATTTTTCCCAGGAGGCTCAGTGTTAAGTGACAGTAAATATTAACAATGATTGAACGCTGTTTTATAGACATTTGTATCAGTGAAATATTTTCTATTTACACTATGTGCAAACAAACAGCTCCACAGGTTTGAGAAATATCTAGATACAAGAAGCCATTCTTGACAGTCTGCAATAATTAGATACAAAACAGTTGATTAAATCAGCATGAATTCCAGACATTTGTCAAACTGTCAGGGCAAAGCAAAAGAAACTATGTACAGAGACACACTGTGTGCACAATTATTAGGCAAGTCAGTATTTTGAGCATATCATCATTAGTATGCATATGTTCCAACTCCATGCTGTATAAACTGCAATGGTTATTGGAATTAAGCATATCAAGTGATGTGTATCTGTGTAATGAGAGAGGGTGTGGCCTAAGGAGATCAACACCCTATGTTAAGGTGTGCATAATTATTAGTCAGCTTCTGTTTCTCAGGCAAAACGGGCCAAAAAAGAGATTTAAATGACTCATTTAACTAACAAAAAAAAGTATTTAACTAAAAAAAGTATTTAGGAGGGATGCAACACTCTTGACATTGCTATGATATTGGGGCGTGTTCACAGAACAATCTAATGTTTTGTTGCAAATAATCAACATGTTTGGAAGAAATGTGTTTAGAAATAAAGATGCAAAATTGACTGCCAAAGTTCTGAGAAGCCTCAAATGTGAAGCTACCAGGAACACATTATCCTCCAGTGCTGTCACATTCCAGAACTGCAAACTACATGGAGTGTCCAGAAGTACAAGGTGTTCAGTGCTCAGAGACATAGCCAAGGTAAGGACGGCTGAAACCCAACCACCACTTAACAAGACACAAGTTGAAATGTCAAGATATGGCCAAAAAATATCTGAAGACAGATTTTCCTAAATCTGTACCTAATGAAGGGTTTTAGGTCTGGGACAATATTGTGACTCGTCGTAAATTGTGGTGTGTAATTTCTAGCTAGTAACCAAGGTCCTTATGCTTAATTCAACTATTTATTTATTTTTATTTAACCTTTATTTAACCAGGTGGGCACGGTGAGAACAATTTCTCATTTAAAACGGCGACCTGGCCAACATAAAGCAAAAAGGTGCAAGTACAGATAGAGTTACACATAAATACAAATACACAAGAATTACACAAAGGGTACAGTAAAGACGAAAGATAAAAAATGCAGTCGAAATACTGTCGAAATTGTAAGTACATGTACAATTAGTGCAAAGAAATCTTAGGTTTAGAGGTAGATCGAATAAGTATACATAGCAGGCAAATACAATGTAATAAGTTTACATTAGTATGACAATTTACTGTGCAAATGGTAGCAGTGCAAATAACAGTTGATAAATAATATATTTAAAATAGATACTGTTCAAGTCAGTATATACACAGGTGCTTATTTGGCAGAGTGCCACGGTAATGGATCAGATAGGGAAAGGTAGTGCACATGTGGGGGGGGGGGGTCAGCAGGTGCAATGGTCAGACAGAAGCTCTGATAATTGAGATTTAAAGGAAGTTAGGGGGACAGTGGTCACAAGTTTCAGAGTCTTCTGTAGCTCGTTCCAATCGTTAGCTGCGGCGAACTGGAATGCATTTCGGGCAAAAGAGGTGTGGGCTTTAGGAGTGATCAGGGAGATGTACCTGGATGAGCGCAGGTTACGGGAGGGTGAGGCAATTGTGAGGAGTGAGTTCAGGTAAGGAGTTTTTTTTTAAGATTGATTTGTAAATAAGGTGATACCAGTGGGTCAGGTGCCAAGTGTGTAATGAGGGCCAGGCCACTAGTGCATATAGGTCACAGTGGTGGGTGTTAAATGGGGCATTTGTAACAAATCGGATGGCACTATTATAGACTACGTCTAGCTTTTTAAGTAGGGAGGTAGACGCAGTTCTGTAAATGACATCCCTGAAATCAAGGATTGGAATGATGGTCATTTTTACCAGGGTCTTTTTGGCAGCATAGGTGAAGGAGGCCTTGTTTCTGAATAGGAAGCCAATCCTAGATTTTATTTTAGATTGGAGAATGTTACTGTGATGCTGAAATGAGATTGAACAATCTAACCAGACACCTAGGTATTTGTAGGTGTCCACGTATTCCAGTTTGGACCCATCCAGAGTGGAGATGCTTGTCAGGTTGGCGGGTATGGGAAGTGTGCGGTTGAAAAGTATACATTTAGTTTTGGTGGGATTTAAGAGCAGTTGAAGGTTATAGAAGGCGTATTGAATGGAGTCGAATCTCTTTTGGAGGTTAGTTAATACAGAGTCCAATGAAGGGCCGGATGTGTATAGAATGGTGTCATCTGCATAGAGGTGGATCTGAGAGTCACCAGCAGCACGAGTGACATCATTAATATACACAGAAAAAAGTGTGTCGGCCCAAGAATTGAACCCTGTGGCACCCCAATAGAGACATCCATAGGTCCAGACAACAGACCCTCAGATTTGATATCTTGAACCCTGTCAGAGAAGTAGTTGGTGAACCAGTCGAGGCAGTTATTGGGAAAGCCAAGACTGCAGAGTCTACCAATAAGGATGTGATGATTGACTGAGTCGAACGCCTTGGCTAGGTCAATAAAAACAGCGGCACAGTAGTGTCTTTTATCAATGGCATTTGTGATATCGTTTAAGACCTTGAGTGTGGGAGAGGTGCAGCCATGGCCAGCTCGGGAACCTGACTGCATAGCAGACAGTGTGCTGTTGGATTCTAAATGTTTGACAATCTGATTGTTAATCTGGCTTTCGAAGACTTTAGAGAGACAGGGCAGGATGGATATGGGTCTGTAACAGTTAGGGTCGAGAATGTCCCCCCCTTTGAAAAGAGGGATGATTGCAGCTGTTTTCCAGTCTTTCGGGATCTCTGAGGATACAAGAGAATAGTTAAACAGGCTAGTAATGGGAGCTGCAATGATTGCTGCAGAGAGCTTTAGGAATGACGGGTCCAGGTTATCTAGCCCAGCAGATTTGAAAGGGTCTAGTTTTTGCAGTTCTCTTAGGACATCAACTAATTGAATTTGGGTGAAGGAGAAATTAGGGAGGCCAGGGCATGGTATTGTAGAGGGTGGGGGACTGTCAACTGGGGTTGGTCCAGTGGCCAGGGTGAGGTTAGCCCGGTGAAACGCATGGCCAGCCATACCAAAATGCTTATTAAAATGATCAACTATGGCAGTTTTGATTGTTGTGATAGTGTTGCCTAGTCGTAGAGCAGAAGGCAGCCGGGAGGAGGAGTTCTTATTCTCCATGGTCTTCACCGTGTCCCAGAACCTTTTGAAATTGGTGCTACAGGTTGCAAATTTTTGTTTAAAAAAGCTAGTTTTGGCATTCCTGACTGATTGGGTATAATGGTTCCTTACTTCCCTGAAGAGCTGGATGTCGTGCTGATTTTTTTAGGCTAAAGCGGTGCGCCACAGGGTGTTTTTGTGTTGGGCTAGGATGGTCAGATCTGGAGTAAACCAAGGGCTATATCTGCTTTTAGATCTAAACTTTTTGAGTAGAGCATGTTTGTTTAAGACAGAGAGGAAGGCGTTTTTAAAGAATGTCCAGGCATCCTCGACTGTTGGGATAAGGTCAATATCCTTCCAGGGTATTCGGGCTAGGTCAGCTAGGAAGGCCTGTTCACTAAAGTGTTTCAGAGAACGTTTTACCATAATGACCGGAGGCAGTTTGACTACAGACCCATTACAAACGCACGCAATGAGGCAGTGATCACTGAGGTCCTGGCTGAAGACAGCAGGGGTGTATTTAGAGGGCATGTTAGTTAAAATAATATCAATAAGGGTTCCCTTATTCATATTATTTAGGTTGTATCTGGTAGGTTCATTGAAAATTTGCGTCAGGTTAAGGGCATCGAGTTTAGAATGTAGGTTAGAGGGGATATTTAGCATGTCCCAGTTTAAATCACCTAGTAATAGGAACTCAGAGGACAAGTATGGGGAAAGTAGCTGACATAGGGTATCTAAAGCGCAGCTGGGGGCTGAATGGGGTCTGTAACAGGTAGCAATAGTAAATGACTTATTTTTGGAGAGGTTCATTTTTAAAACTAGTAGTTCAAACTGTTTGGGCAGAGACTTTGATAGAATTACCGAGCACTGTAGTGTATCCTTACAGAACATGGCCACTCCCCCTCCTTTGGTGGTTCTATCTTGACGGAAGATATTATAGTTTGGGATGGTTATTTCAGAATTGTTGATAGATTTTTTTTGAGCCAGGTTTCAGAGACGGCTAGGATGTCGGGGTTAGCTGAGTGTGCTAAACCACTGAATAAGTCTATTTTAGGAAGTTGGGGCTAGTGGACCTGGGTTCGACTCTACATCCCCTAAGGAGCAGAGCAGGAATAGGATGAGCGATCTGGTAATGGCTTTAAAAACTGGTCGTTTAGTGCAGTTGGGGACGTGAAAAAGGGGAGAGTATTTGGGGGCATAGTAAAATATATTTAGGGCGTTGAGAGCAGACAAAGAAATTGGAGGCTTATTAACCTGTGGTGGTGATCCGAGGCATTGAGTAATGGTAAAGGAGGTTACCTCAGTGGAGAGGCCAGGTGGGTCAGACAAAGTAGCAGAGGATGTTGGGGGAGGAACCATGTGATTTTCTGGGGAATGGTGGATAAAAACTCTACAGTGAAAAAAAGCTATGAAGGTTAACAGAAACAGCAGAAAGTGAGCCATAATTACAAAAGACAATATAAATAAAAACTAAATATATACAATAAGCAGTCACGGGTAGAGGCAGGAATTGGAGTTAGTGAGTGAAATTGCGTATTCGCGCATTGTGCGAGAGATCCAAACAAAGGCCTAGCAGATAGCTAGCTAGCTAGCAGTGGTACCATGCTATGAATGATGACCTAGCAATGAGCAGTATAGTCAAATCGTAAATGGTCAATTGATCGAAGTGGGACCAGAATTGGGTGTTCGAGAGAGTTATATAATGTATTCCAGAGAGTTTGTTGAAGAAATCAGGGTATGGGTCCTTTTGGAGAGGATGGCAGGGATGTGCTGCAAAGCGAGTGTCAATGCCAAATGCTAGCGCGGCCCAAGGAGTGGTAGACTAGGGCGCCGGCGAATGGACAGCCACGGTGGTTGGAGACAGGCTGCATTGGACGGGCACAACTCCAGTGCGTCAGTGTTGGAAGTCCTTGGCTGAATTTGTGTCGTCGCACAGCTGAGAGGTTGGTTGATCTCAGTCCTGTCTTGATTGAAGATGCTCTGTGTTGTTGGTATTGGCTTAGCTTAATATGTAGCTTAGCCAATGTATGCTAGCCAGCAGCAGCTAGTTAGCTGTAATGGTCTGGTAGGTGGGATGAGAAGTATGATCCATTACGTAGTTTAAAACAAAAGTACTGAGCTAATGGTACATTATACAGCTGGCTGATCGGAGAAATGTGGGACCATAGGCCGGTCGATGCACATAAGGACAGCAGTTGCTATCCGGTAGAGTGGTAGGTAGCTACTTGCTAACACCAGATCCAGGTGTGGTAGGAAATAAGTCCCCGTGGGTAGTGTGGTTCACCAGAAAATATCTGTAATGAATCAGAACGGAGCAATTGTAAAGAAAAATAAAATTAGAAAGCAAAGGATAAAGACGAGAAGACAAAAGGGGGTATATACACTGGACTGGACGAAAACACAACTTACACCCTTATGCCATCTTGGACTACACTGAAGCGACTCGTAGTGCACAGGAGCAAAATGTCCATTAAATTCTGGACAGAAGCAACCGAACTGTATTCGTCTGTTTAAACAAAAATGCAAGAACAGCACTGTATATGAAGTTAATCTGTCTAGTGCAAAATGTAATGAAATATAAGGTTCGGCACTGATCACCAGAGTTGAGCCGAGGAAAGGACAAACATACTCTACTGAGCAGGTAACTACAATATTTATTTTTCTATAAAAGTGAAGATCCTATCTAAAAGGCTAGAATTTCTTGGGATCAAATCAGATTAGCAGTAATTTCCTGAATGTCACATTGGGAGGATAGAGCTGTCTGTGTCAGGTCCGCCTGCAGTATCCGGTTGCCGTGACCGGTCAGTGTCGCCTCAAGCTGGGACCACACCAAATATGACAAAATATTCCCGTACACACCTGTACACCGCAATCAACATTGTAATCAATCTTACGCATCTTCGAGGTTAAAGAGAACCTCACTTTGCTAGTGTCTATCAATATGTGTGTTCATTTTAGCTTGCTCACCAGGCTGTCAACAGCAGTGCAATCCCATATAGGTCATAGGTGAAAATTACATATTAGTTCTTCATCAGTGGTACATAAATTCTGGTTCTGATACAGTATGGCGAAACACCATACAAGTTGGACAACGCTTAGTTACTTTTCGTAGAAGAAAGTCGCTAGTATAATGCCGCAATTGTGTGTTCTTGATTCCACAATTTTTCACCTTGCAAGCCACAGTCTTTTTTTATAAAAAAAAATTATACATCTCTCTCTCTGTCTAATCTATTCAGTGCAACAACTGATAGAGAGAGAGAAGTGAACAGGGTAGAAGGCGGAGCAGCACAATCACACCGCAGCTGACATAAACCTGAATGAGCTGCACATGTGCAAACAGCATTGTCAAGGACCTATCAGTAATCTTCATTGTTTGCTCCCTTTTGTTTTAAATTTAAAGAGTTTAATTTGATCGTTTATTTTATTATTTTCATGCACTTAATCACAAGAGATTTTTAGATTCTGTTGTGTGCAGAATCTTATAGTTCAGTGGACGTGATGATGTCACAAATATTTTAATTAGCGTATGTCATCTAGCGACATTTAGAGACTTTTTGAGCAGGCCTTAGCTACTTTCCATTGAAAATAGTTGGCAACACTGTTTGCTTGGCTTCTCATTCATATTGTTCTGGTCACACACTACCCCAACATGCATTGCTACACCAGAATTAGGCTGGATTCGGACTCTATCCAAATAGCCCTCTAACAGGGAGAACTATAATGGAATGGGACATCACTACCTCAAACCAGTCTGAAATTACTCATTATATGCAATTCATAGATAAAAATGACTTGTGTTCATCACAATGCCTGTACTGGTAATAGATTTTCAATGTTATGAAAACAAACAGAATGGCAGAACAACAATGAATCTGCCTGTAATTCATCCATTGTCTGGGTTTGAATGTGGAGTAGTCCTGAAGCTTTTATTTTATAGCAATTTAAAAAGTACTAGTCACATTTCCTTCACTTAGTCATTACTGGAGGAAATATTAGCTCGCACAGCTGTGGATTCTTCCAAAAGCTGTAAAAACGATATATTCTTATTTGTTTTAAATATATATATAAAATATATATGGGGCAAAGTTGCTCTATACTTTGCACTGCTAATTTTGCTTTTTGAAAAGAGAGTAATGAAGGACTTGTCACTGCAAAAGTGTTTGTCAATGGCTTCACACCGGTTGGTCATTTGTTGATCAATAATAGTAAATTCTACCTTTAAAGCTTGTGCATATTTTGCCATTTGAACAGGAATTTTGATGAGGACATTATGAGTTGTTATTCCACAATTTTTCATATTTTTTTATAAAAAAAATTATATTTAAAATAATTTATTAATTTTAGGATGTGCCTTTTGTTATAAAGCACTGCATACTGTAGGGAATCATTATTCCATATACATAGTTTATTGGACTTTTTAAAAAATATGAAGGAATATAGTTTTTTTGTATTCAGCAGGAAAGTGAAAGTAGTTCCTTTATTATGGCTCGGATTCTAGAAACAGTAACTTTAATACATTCATTTCACCATTACTGTAGATTATAGAGTATTGTGGAAATTTATTTATAGTATTGATTATTGCTTTTATATTATGCTACTGAATCCTTTGAAAGAAACCTCATAAATCTTTACAAATTCTATATGTAAACAAATTGTCCTGTATCTATTAAAAAATATGTGAATTAGTGAAAAGCATTTTTAAATTGGCTATGTTTACACCAGGCCTAATTATTGAGGGGAATTACGGTGGACAAATAAATTAGAAGCAACCTCCAGTTAATATTTTGTGCAGCATCTACATGTATGTTATGTAGCATATGGAAAGGTATCTAGACAGAGGACACTGGAAAGTCATGTTCCTGTGCACAAATCACTCAAATCCATCCCACAACCCTCTCTCAACATGCCCGTTGCTACCATAGACTGTATATATCACTGGCTGTATGTGTGACGCCAGTTTGTGAAGATCTGATTTGGGTCATCACATTTGCTGTTACGGACGCAGACACCCTTTTGCTTTATCGTCAATTTTAAAATTAACAAGACCATAAATAAAAAAATGAACGTCATTATGCATTGCAGAACGCTTAAATCTAGTGATTGAGACCATAAACTCATTATGAAAATGTTTACTGAGGTAATATATCAAGTGAGAAGTGTCTCAAATGCTCATACACTATTACAGAAACTGAGCTCTTGCAACCAGGCATATCGCCCCCAGCTGGTATTCAGATAGAAGTGAGGGTTTAAGGCACTTTGACAAACCAGATGCTCGCCCTGTGGTTGTTACATACCAACTTAAACTGAATGATTTGTAAAATAAGGCAACTTCTTCTATACATTTTACTTCTGACAATAACAGCCTCTACTGGTAGTGATAGATATAGCAGCATAATTAAAATCAGAGCAAGTTGTTGTGCAAAATACTGTATTTTATAAAACAGGTTCGGCAATATCTGCAACTTGATGGGCTGAAATTCCATTCCAAGCCTATGACAATTCCCTGATATCTGCTCATCAAATTTTGCCATATCATTCAAGTGCTTTAGTGTGTAATCAAAAAATATCATTACGCCCCCTGGGGAGCTGAACAAAATAAAAAATGGCCGACAATTCCTCTTCAAATCTCAACACCAACTTCCAAATAAGACCAACAAAAAAAAATGATCTTAACATTCACTTACCGCAAAAGATTGTCACTGATGTAGAAATGCTAACCAGCCACAGGTTTGAAATGATCTAATCTTTTTTGTAATAGTGTTTTTTTCGTGATGATGCAATAGCTAGCTAGTGGCTGTCCTATGTCAATTAACTGGTGGTGGCTGGCTCGTTAGTCTAAGTGTCTTACCTACCACTCACATTATACGCCCTGAGATTTCCACAGTCCTCTACATCCACCCCTTGGACAGAGTGAAGAACTGACTCCCTAAACACTACTAGTAGACATTACATGCAATACAAATTGTCAGGACAGTTGGATTTCCTAAACTAGTTGGTTTTTCTAAAGTAGTTATGGGCTATCTAGCCTGATTCAGGGACTGGAACCAGACAAGGGCTTATCAATGAAACTGCTGCATGTTGCCATACCACACACATCACAGGTTGGGTTTTTTATCCATCTATCCCTAGACCCTTTTTTTCACATTTAAAAATATCAAGAAATAGCCTACAGTTTTGACAGCTTTATTACAAGTGGGTCTCTGAAAGAGGAAATACGGTAGCCTACCATTCTTTTTATCGAAATTAATATGAAATACGGTAGCACTTTATTTGGATAGTGTATGTGTAGATGCTTTACAGAGTATCAATAACAGAGTATCAATAACAATCTACAAAATATCAATAACATTTCAGTTACCTATCTACTAACACTTACCCTAACCTTAAACCTCATCCAATCCCTAAACGTAACCATTTCCCCAACCCTTATCCTAACCCTAATTTAAACCCTAACCTTAACCTTAGAAAACATTAACTATGTTTTTAAGTAGTTTTTCATAGTGTGAATACCTGTAGAGCATCTACAGATGGTCATTTTGACTATCCAAATAAAGTGAAACCTGAAATACATCTCTATGCAAACAGTTGTTTATATAAGACTTACAAGTTGACTACAATGGTAACACTTCATAATATCATAATAACCATCATTAATAGATGGTAAATGTATAGTTAATTAATGTTTAATAACTTGTTATGTCACTATTTACAAATAGTCATTTTACTGTTAACAAACAATACAATTATATTTAATAATGTTTCTTAATAATTAGTAATGCTATAAATTAACAGTTTTTTGTTGCACACATTATATAATTTATATAGAAAATTAGTTATAGGTTATTGATAAAAAAATTGTTTGTAAACCTTTGAGAAACCATTTATAATCATCCATAAACATTTCCTAAATAATTGCTTGACTGCGTTAACCATAGTGTCATCAGTGCAGTATGGCTAGTAGGCTGATTAATGTTAAAAGTGGAGTCTGTATCAAACTAAACATTTGAATTGCACAAAAAAGTGTAGCACTAAAGCAGACAGGAAGACGAATTCCATTTAAATTATATGATACTGTACATAAGTGTTCAAGCCTTATTATTAACGATCTGAATGATCCGTTTAATAGAAACTACTTGATTTGTGGCATACTAACATGGCAACAGTAAGAGGAGTGGTGGGGGGTACGTTAATGTTAGACGATAACCGCCTCACGACCATTTTCTTTCGCTAAAATACTAAATAAAACATTTTTTTACAAATAAAATGTTGGTAACTGTTTTATAAGTGCATTAACACAATCCAGACTGTGTGTTGCCAGGGAATATCCGCACACCTCCGCAATGTTAAAAGCCATGAGGCCGAAGGCTGTGGAGGTGTGCGGTTATTTGCTGGCAGCGCACAGTCTGGAGTGTTAATGCATACTTAATGTATGGTTAAAAAAGCATTGCAAAACAAAGACACAAATGGGCAAATCTTCACAATAATAATAAATAAAAATTTGTACAATAACCACAACTTAACCCTAAAAACATTGATTAAATTGAAACGATCACATAATTGCTTGTGTGTACTGTCCTCCCTTTGTGGTAAATGTATTCGTACTACTCTAAGTTAGATGGCTTGCCAAACTCCATTCATAAAAGACATGCAAGCCAGGAGTTGAACGTCAAAGTTTCTCTTATCTTCTCTTAGTTGTAGTTTTAAACCATGAATAGTTCTTAGTCTTTAAAAAATCAAGTGAAACTGTAGAAATGAAGAAAACATTTTAATTTAACACGATATATATATTAAGCTATACAGGCAGTCCAATACCATCCATTCATCCATTTCCGTCCGCTTATCTGGGATCGGGTTGCGGGGGCAGCAGCTACAGCAGGGGACCCCAAACGTCCTTTTCCCGAGCCACATTAACCAGCTCCGACTGGGGGATCCCGAGGCGTTCCCAGGCCAGGTTGGAGATATAATCCCGCCACCTAGTCCTGGGTCTTCCCCGAGGCCTCCTCCCAGCTGGACGTGCCTGGAACACCTCCCTAGGGAGGCGCCCAGGGGGCATCCTTACCAGATGCCCA